>UCOJ01000631.1:0-79751 GCA_900474305.1 Cecidostiba fungosa
CTTATACACAGGCTCTTATGGGATAACCTTACAAAATGATAAATCACTTAGAGTGCGATTACTGAAAAATGTATAAGAAGTTAATAAAAAAACTGTGCAAATCATTGTAAAATCATTTATAAACATGTATACAAAATTGTAGCACGATTGACAACACCGATTCCGTGTACTGAATGTCGCTCGGATAAATAATACTGTAATCTTTTTTTTCGCAGCCATTTGACAAATGTTATATCGGAGCTACACCGGAATTGGACGAGGAGCGCGTCTTCTGCGGACAGATGAGTGCAATTTATCTCTTCAGCGAAGCGCTGACCACGCATCAGATTTGCGCGATGCACCGTTTGGGTCCTGGGTATAAGGTAAACGACTTTTTTTTCCTGCTATCATATACTCTTGAAATTTCCCATTAGGTTTAACGAAAATTTCAAAAATATTTTCTGTATACAAATACACAGCCGCGGCTTTATGTGAGAGACGAAAATGTAAACGTTTAATCGGAAAATTGAAACAATGAAACTTCCAAAGTTGGATTAATACGACGGGTTTTGCATCGAGTATTAAATCGAATTGTTTTCTGGATTTTCAGAGTCAGTTCCGGTTCGACAACGAGTGTTACCTAAATCTGCCCGACAATCATAAAAGGGTGAGTGGTGAGCTGGAGCTCACAAGCATGATGGACCAAAGTATGATAACTGTAAGCATCCCCCTTTGATTTTCGTTTTATTTTACGTTTCGCCATCAATCATCATTATTTAACATGTCTAACTACGCACGTAATCGTCTATTTACTGCGTTCACCTTCGTCTGAGGTAAAATACTCGATTCTAACGAGTATAATATCAAAACATGGTTATATATATACACACACTATTGAAACATATAAGTGTTCAAACTCATTGGCTTTTGTTCTGTAGAAAAACAATAGAATTTTCACGTTACCTTTTAAGTTTTTTGAAAAGTGTTATCAGCATTTTTTAAATGTGTTTTGTTTTTTGTTGTTATTATTATTTTATGTTTCATACAATGTAGTAGTGCTTGTTATAGTAAATATAAATTGTTAACTGTGTACCATGGTAATTGCGAGCATACTCGTTTTAAGTTGCCTACTTCACCATTCCCTTTTACAGCACGTACATTGTACACATTTGTGATGTGATGTATTCCTATTGTGCCATTCCCTTTACCCAATGATCCATTAAATTTTTTCGCGCATCCACGTAGTTATTTTTATCGTAGCGTATCATACGGACCTCTTTTAGTTTAAAAAATTTACGAGGTCCGCGCATGTGTCTTTGTCTATGTCATACATGGTTTTTTTTTGTCGACCCGACAAGTCAATAAAAAGTTTTTAACTTCGCAGGTGCTTTACGATGGAAAGTTGTCCAACGCAATTATGTTCATGTATAACCCAGTCGCAACGGACTCTCAATTGTGTCTGCAGAGCGCACCGAAGGGAAATGTTTCTTACTTTGTACATACTCCACACGCCCTGATGTTGCAGGTTTGTTTTGAATTTTTTGTTAACTCCTCGTTTGAGCATTAGTATATACTTACACTGATGAAAATGAAAAAAGCGTTATTCGTAACAGCAATTATTCAAGGAATCATTTATTTTCAGGATGTTAAAGCTGTAATTACGCACTCCATACACAGTACCTTGAACTCCATCGGCGGAATTCAAGTTCTTTTTCCGTTGTTCTCACAGTTAGACATGCCTTATGATTGCATAGCGCCTAATGACATCAAAAGAGATCCGACGTTATGGTAATATGAATTTATTTACGCGCAACATATTTTTATTTCTCTCGTTGACATTCTTACTCTTTATTGTTTTTATCAAAAATAGAATCGTACAAACAAATGTAATAACAGATGCTTGAGTAAGTTTGCAATATGTATTTAAATCTACTTACGTTTTAGTTCAAAACTACTGGGATTTATATGTGACTTAGTGGAAAGCTCACAGACAGTGCAGCAACATATGGTGCAAAACAGAGGCTTCCTTGTGATTAGTTACATGCTGCAAAGAGCGAGTAGAGATCATCTCACTACGGAAGTTCTTGCTTCCTTTCTTGAGCTTACGAAGCACCTAGTCACGTGTCTCAGCGCTAACAGCGACCTCCTGTTGAAGCAGGTATTTGAGAAAAGCCTAATGTTCGATTAATTTTAATTACACGTTTATTTATTACAAAGTAAGGTTCTTGGACTTTTGTCATGTACATTATTTTGTAATAAATATCAAAAATCACTCTGTTTAATTACCTGGTACTTTAATAATCTATTAGAGTATGTGCTATTAAGAAATAACATTATTGCTGTTATCCAAAACGTTTAACAACAATAAGGTTTGGAAATATCAAAGATAAGATTTCATTAGCCGAAAAAGTCCTGACATGTCAATTTGTTGCACATAAGCACCTTTTATTTTTCAGCACTAAGGCACTGTTTTGTAAATCTATTTTTTTGTGCATCGGCTGTCTAGTTGATACGTATAAAATAAAATAAACCACACCTCTGCAATACGTTTCATATACTATCTCTGGATTAAAATAAGCACACAAAAAGCACATTATATGAATATAAGCATGAAAAATAAATCTCCTAACCTTGAAATATAAAATTAATTTATTACATTCTGCGGACAGCATGCAATCTACCGACTTTTAAATTTTCTCTACATATACTCAATGCGTAGCGCAAGTCTTTAGTTGACGAGTGGCTTATATTATCGCTTGGCTTGCCATTAATGGCACTAGTGACTTTATTAATACTTTAAAAATTAAGTAAACTATTTATTTTCATTCAAACCGTACAAACAACACGATAAACGCTACGAGAAAAGAAATTAGTAGATCTTTAGGCAGTAAAGATATTATAGTTTATTTTAAATAAATAATAAAAGCCGTAAATATTTTAATAATTTTTTACTTTATTTTTATCATCAATTATAAAGTACGTATTTTGGAATGCGTGAATGGTGAAATAATAAATCTCAATAAATTTATCGTGTAATGCATGTCTAATTAGCATTAGATATGTAAAGGATTATCGATTTGTATTCATACATATACCATCAGATCAATGTCTTATCGATCTGTATTAAAATTATTCGTGGCTTTTCCAGTTCGTATTTCCTATAGAATTGTACAAATAATGTACATTGTAAAATTATAATGCGAAACTCTTGTAGAATGACCGCCAATTGTTAATATGTACACACATTCTCCTGTCTCTCATTGTCAGTAGATTGTATACTTTTTAGTTGAAAATATTACAAATTGAACAAAATATGTATATGTAGCATAGAGATATATTGCCAGGTAAGAAAATTTAAATTACGACAAAATAAAAGAATCTTTATTAATATTTTTGATTGTGTAGGCGTATCTACATATGTTAAATTAATGATGCAAAGCTTGATTTACTTCGATATAAAATAAAATGTAAAAGGTTCAAACGAGCATCAAAACGTTGATTTTATTTATGATTTCTCTTATGTCTATAATTTCATAAAAAGATAATAGTTCAGTTTGGGTTTATACGTATATAGTTTATCCAAAAGAACGATCGAAACTGTTGAGATAATGTAGAAACAAGTAAGAACTGTGTTAACTTGGTAGAAGTAGAGCAACTTTAAAAGTCGGAATTAGATTGGTGTGTCCGAAGAACAGGCAGACCCATGGTGATATAGTATTTCTACTTTTCATTCCTGATATGGCAGCTGCTGGACCACGTCCTCTTCAATCCGGCCCTGTGGATTTACACGCCGGCACCCGTCCAGACGCGTCTCTACTCTTACCTAGCCACCGAGTTCCTCAGCGACACGCAGATCTACTCGAACGTGAGGCGTGTCTCCACCGTGTTACAGACGGTCCACACGCTCAAGTACTACTACTGGGTTGCGAGCCCTCGAAGCAAAAGCGGCATCACACCAAAGGGACTCGGTACGTGCTTACCTATATACGTATAGCTTCTGCAGAGACTACCTTTGCACTTCCACGTTCCGCATCAAATGTGACACTATGCGATTACTCGAGCCTTTGACATTATAGCTATTCGAATCCGCGTGCTTGAGTGAAAATGTATGCGTTATATTTAGACTAATTAATTCAATTTGTCAAATTGACTCTGAACTAAAATTTCTATTAAATACGTGACTTAGAATTGTATAGAGAAAATGTGCTCTTCGAATTTAAAATATCTATATTCAATTTAACTTTAGTTCAAGTCTATGTTATTAGTATATTTTTAGATATTGCTAGGTAGGTTGCATAAAAATGAGAGTAATTTTATAGCAACTAAAATGATTTTGTTTACAGATGGACCACGACCACAACAAAAAGACATTCTAGCGATACGATCGTACATCCTACTTTTTCTGAAACAGTTAATAATGATTGGAAACGGGGTTAAGGATGATGAATTACAGAGCATTTTAAATTACTTGACGACGATGCACGAGGTAATTTTTAGATTTTATTTTTAATAGTGAACGTTAAACATCGATAAACAGTATGTATAATTAATTTTAATGATTACAGGATGAAAATTTGCATGACGTATTGCAAATGCTGATATCCTTAATGTCGGAACAACCATCCTCTATGGTTCCAGCTTTCGATGCAAAGCAAGGCGTCAGAACAATCTTCAAACTCCTGGCAGCCGAAAGTCAATTGATTAGGTTACAGGCGTTGAAACTTCTCGGCTTCTTCCTTAGCCGTAGCACACACAAGTAAGAATTCAGAACTATTAAGTTTAGCCATGACGTATCCGTTGAATTTGAGAATCAAAAATTCTTGTTTTTTGTTACAGAAGAAAGTACGATGTAATGAGCCCACATAATTTGTATACGCTACTCGCAGAAAGATTACTTTTGAACGAAGAGACCCTTACTTTACCTACATACAACGTTTTGTACGAGATAATGACGGAACATATTAGCCAACAAATTCTGTATACAAGACATCCAGAACCCGAGTCGCACTATCGATTAGAAAATCCTAGTAAGCCCTTTACGCTAAAATTTGGATTTTATTCTAATCTAGTCTCGTTTGAGAAATAAACATTTTAAAAATCAAAATCATCTTTTTTAGTGATCCTCAAAGTGGTTGCAACACTCATCAGGCAATCAAAACAAACAGAACAGCTGCTCGAGGTGAAAAAGCTGTTCCTTTCGGACATGACTCTTCTGTGCAACAATAATCGAGAAAATCGACGCACAGTCTTGCAAATGTCTGTATGGCAAGAGTGGCTTATAGCGATGGCTTATATTCATCCGAAAAACACAGAAGAGCAAAAGATCTCCGATATGGTTTACTCGTTATTTCGCATGCTTTTGCATCATGCAATCAAACACGAATATGGTGGCTGGCGAGTTTGGGTCGATACTCTCGCCATTGTACATTCCAAAGTACGCAATGGTTTCCAATTTAAAATGACATAAAAAATATAAATTTAATTTATAATTTTTATTAAAATTTATAATATGCAAATATATACAAACTAAATTTTAATGTATTTGTTTAGGTATCGTATGAGGAATTCAAATTGCAATTTGCTCAAATGTACGAACATTATGAGAGGCAACGATCCGACAACATCACCGATCCGGAAGTTAGGCAACAGAGGCCAATCAGCACAATTTCAGGTTGGGATCAACAGCATTCCGGTAACAATGGTTACACTCGACCAGCTCAATGGGTGAACGATCAATCTCAGGAAATACAACATGTCGATAGCAACTACAAAGTACGTATCCCATCAATCATTTTTATAATTTTAGCACATCAAAACCCAAACAGAACAACACGTGTAAATCCGTGTCGTGATTTGAAATTCTAATTTTAGCTCATAAACTAATAATAAAAGCATAAATTATATAGAGATTTTATTTTTTTAAATACATATTAAAAGCATGACACAATTTTCAAACACAGTAAAAGTTTTTTTAATTATGCAATATTACCAATCTGTGTTAAAAGCGTTATATTATTTTTAAATCTTAATTATATTCAATAATAAAGAATTATTAATGCATTATATTCTAAAGATATTTTAATGAATATTGTATCAAATTTTATTACAGGAGTACGATACGATAGAGGCAAACGATCGTCTAGACGAGTCTTGCAGCTGTGATCTCAACTCCATCGATAACACGGAAAGCGACGGAAGTCCAGCGATTGTAGCCTCTCGTAATCAAGTCAACAATGACACTCAACAGTCTAGCGAGGTCGTCTCACTGGACTCAAGATTAAGCGACAAACCAGAGACAACGCTGACGACGGCACAGGAAGCAGTGCACACAGAGACTCCGACGATCCTTGAAGAGGCGAACAGCGAACTTTCGCTGCAAACAACGCAAGAAACGAGCGAGGTAGTCTCAATTGAAAGCTCGAGTGAATTTCTCAGTGATGCTCAAAAGGCCGAGAGTTCCAGTCCTGATTCGATGCTTCACGAGAGTACGAAAAAGGAGGATGATGCGGAAACTTCAAATCAGGATGAACAGAATAACGAAGATTCGTTATCGACTATTAGAGAGAGTGAAGAATCTGCGCAGACACCTTCCACCGAACCGACGACAGAAAATGAACGTAATAAAACAGAACTAGACATGCCTGAAGATAAGGTGGTAGATGGCGATGTTGAAGTGAACGAGAAAGACGTAACAGGTTCTCCAGTTAAAGAAATGGCCAACGGATATTGTGATAAGTCGGAAGCTAGCGAAACAGATACAACTCCCGTCAAAGAGATTTCTGAAACTCCCGAAGAAAGTGTTGTTCCAGAGAAAGACTCTAAAAAAGCAGATTCCGTTACGAGTATCGAAGTTGGTGCTGTAATTGAAAATGTAAAAGAGCCTAGTACATTGGTCGAAGAGGTAGTTGAAGTTGTAATACCAGCAACAACTGACTCTGTAAAAGAAAACAATGCGGTTGATAAAGTCAATGAATCAGAAACTGCACCTGAGATGAAAGAAGAAGTTTCTTCGAACACCGAGGAGAAACAGGAAAATGAAAGCAAAAAAGACGAATCCGAGCAGATCGAGGAATCGTCCCATCAATCAGTTACAATTACGGACATAACAGAAAGCGAAGAAAAGCAATCGTGTGAAGTGGAAGAGATATCTGAGAAATTGAACGGTCAAACTATTCTTGCGCAATCTAGCGAGGAAGCTAAAGAAAGTGCAAGTAACGATGTTGAAAATAAAGACACGAACGCCGACGTGACGAACAGTTCGACGATGAACGGCGAGTGCGTGGTGGAAGAAAACGATGAAAAAAGTGCTGTTATTAATGGTAACGATGATGAAAGCATAGCGGAACGAGATACGAAGGAGCCGTCCATTATTTCTACTAGCGTAAGTGATAAAGAAGAGGAAGAAGTCTTGGCTACACCAACGACAACGCCGCTGCCGACGACGACGACGCCGACGACAACAGTAGCTGACGATGCCATAGACGTAAACTCTAGTGATGTTTGTAATAATAGCGATGATGTTCAAAGTTCTGTAGATAGCGAGACGCAAGTGCCAAATGCCAAAGAGCAAATTCCAACGATATCCACGGTCTGCGATGCCGCAGCTCAAAGCATAGCCGACGGTGTTGTGCCTCAAAGCGCTGTTGCTGACACGATTGCTAAGAGCAATTCGTTGACAACTGCCTCCGAATTTGATCATGCAGTTGTCACCGATGTTCATCGGCGTAGGTCCAGTTTGCCGAACGTCTCGACGGAAAATTTGGACGGAGACGGCAACGAAAGCGATGCTGCCGCGACGTCCCAGAGGAAAAGTTCCTCACCGCAAAAACGACCAAGGAGTGCCTCAACCTCGACGCAAGTCGATCCAAATCATTTTGGTAGGAATGACGCTCTACTTCTAACTTACAAATATATATACATATATTAAATATGATTTCGTTTTTTTTTTTTTTTGTTTTTTTTTTCGAAAACTTATAAAAATAATGATATTATTAACGTCGTAGAAAACATTCGATCTAAAGGACTTATTTCTATTGTTTTTTTTATTACAGAATCTAAAAGAACGAAGCAACCTAATCCCTCCACAAGACCGATGTTCAGTCCTGGACCTTCAAGGCCACCTTTCAGAATACCGGAATTCAAGTGGTCATACATTCATCAAAGGCGTCTTTCCGATGTTCTGTTTTCTTTAGAAACTGACATGCAAGTGTGGCGAAGGTGTGATGAACTTTGTTTTCTTATATTTTCCATCTATGTGCTAGTCTTTCGAGTATTAATATTTTATTGTTTTTTTTAGCCACTCTACAAAATCAGTCCTAGACTTTGTTAATAGTAGCGATAATGCTATCTTTGTTGTTAACACTGTACACTTAATTTCACAATTAGCAGATAACTTAATTATTGCCTGCGGTGGACTTTTACCACTGCTTGCCTCTGCTACGTCGCCAAATGTAAGTTTCATCAAAGACCTTAAAAAAAAGGTTTCTTGTAAAACTATAATAGCCACATTGAAGAATGCAAAACAAGACCTGTATTAGAACGAAATTATTTCACAGAGCGAGATGGATGTGATCGAACCTACTCAAGGAATGCCAATCGAAGTTGCAGTTTCTTTTCTTCAAAGACTTGTTAATATGGCAGATGTACTTATTTTCGCTAGCTCTTTGAACTTTGGAGAATTGGAAGCTGAAAAGAACATGTCTAGCGGTGGAATATTGAGACAATGCTTGCGACTGGTTTGTATTTATAGACTGTAGTGACATTTTTTAGACTTAGGAAATAGTAAGGATAGCAATAATTGAAGCTGTTTTTCTCATTTTTATTCTATACATGTGAGCAATATTCTTGTCTTTCTACTACATAAACTCTAATACTTACTTACACAAAAAAGCTTCTTAAAAACGAAGTATGATACTAAGCGCACTTCCCTTCAAGTTTATGTGAGCTCTCGGAAAAAATGACTTGAATCATCATTTTCTCCTTTTATTACTTCTCTGTATAAAACAGTTGCATGGAAGCTTCAACTGCTTATTTCTTCATTTCAGTTTTATAAAGTCAACTAGAAAGCAGAAAAACAATGTTAAGTTATTTTTACGAGAAGCTACTTATAGATTTATATATTTAATATAAAGTCCTTATAAAATTATTCATTACTGTAGAATAAATTTTAATATAGTAAAATGTAGTGGCCAAGTTATTGTCGTTATTGAAGCAGTAAAAAGAAGTACGGTTCAATAAAAAATTATAACAAAAATAATATTTTTAAAATAGTGATCGCTTTTAAAGTCAATGTAGATTTTCACTATATTTTCGATTGTATGGGAAAATTTATTTAGGCTTAATAACATTGTAATAGAACAGTATAACATTGTCTAAGATGCTGCTGTAAATTATTACAATGGAGCTAGTATTATTCGTTTTGAGAACACATTTTTTTTTTTATTTAATCCTCGATGATAAAATGCTTGTTTAGGTCTGTACATGTGCTGTTAGAAACTGCTTAGAGTGTAAAGAGCGCGGCAGAACATACAGCATGTTAGGTCGACAAATTGGTACTAATAATAAATCACAGCACATACAATCACTCATTCGTGGAGCCCAAACTTCACCTAAGGTACGTAGAATACATACAAGTACCACACCTACCTACTATAACAAAAATCAGAATTGTTTCGATATCGTGTTAATATATTAGTAAAATTAGTAAAATACCCATTACAATACACACAAATTAATTATGCGTATTTGACACTTTATGACAATTTATTTAGTTTATAGTTTCTTCAAGTAAAGTCAGAAAGTTTAATGATTTATAGAAAATTTTAATTTATCTTTTCAAAATAAAAATTAGTTTGTGTAACTACATTGGGTATAAAAAAAACTATAAACTATGGTCCTACTTTTTCCAATACCTACATTAGATTGCAAAATTTATATATAGTATTTACAGTATCTTAAATAGTTATAACAGTATAGCAACGTTTTCTCTTTTTATGAAAAAAAAAAATGAAAAAGAAACTACTTAGCAATGCATTTATGAATTGCTTCAACTTCTTTCTTAACAATAAATTGAAATGTCTATATAAAATTCAAATATTTTCAGAATATTGTGGATAATTTGGCAAATCAACTTAGTCCAGTTAAAGATCCCGAAAAGCTGTTGCAAGATATGGATGTAAATAGGTTGCGGGCTGTAATTTACAGAGATGTTGTAAGTATAGTTTATATATTGATCTACGATTACTGCAGTTGTTTAAAAAGTATTTTAAAAATATCAACTTATTATTACAGGAGGAAACCAAACAGGCTCAGTTTCTGTCCCTGGCTATAGTTTACTTCATCTCTGTACTAATGGTGTCAAAATATCGTGATATTCTTGAACCACCAGTTTCACAACGACCACCTAGCCCTGTTCAGACAATACAAACTAATGGAGCTAATTTGAGGCCAGGCAGTCCATCAGGTCAGTAATTTTTTCCTTCGTGTTTTTGTTTCATTAATGTGATTCGTGTTGATAACAGACACGTTATTTGACACTCTCAACAATACTATTAAATATAATAAGAATAAATTATAAATACATTCATCATTCGAATATATCATCAATTTATATAAAATAGCATTCAGAATAAAAAAAATAGAAATAGTTATATTAATTTCAAGCAAGATTAACGTTACAATTATTCTGAGAAAAATATAGTGAAACGGTATAAAGTAAGCAGATATAACATTTACCTATAACATCATTTACATAGTTATCTTTACATACTGTAAGAAAGCGATAATTAATACACGTACAATCACATTGACTAAAACACGTTAAACACTTCGGGTATTAAACGTTTAGTTTAGGCGTTGAGTTATGAAGTTCTAAATGTTTTCAAAACTCTTACATGTCAGATATAAAAGCTCTTTCATCTTTTTCACTGCAAAATTTTGATTAATAAAAAGTTTAAACTAACTGATTATTTCAAAGGTTTTTATAGCACGCTCACAATTTTTCATTTCAAACGCATGATGTTTTTATCGAACAAGATTTATCTTTACAATGTCTTCAATTTTTTAAAGAGTGCATATTTAATGCACGTGAAAATTGAAATGACATGGAATTTGAAAAATTCATAAGCATCTGTAAACTTTAAACTATTTTATTATTAACCTTTAAATCAATAAATAATGATTTTTGAATCATAGTTAAAAAGATCTATTAAAAGCATGAAAATATTTCAAAAGAGCACACAATCTATGAATTTCATCACACAATGCTCAAATTATAACCGAATAAATTTTTTTTTAAACAGAGTCAAAGGGTTCGATCACTCTTTTATATGTTTAAACGCATTTGCAACCAGTTTCATGACGTGTTAATGCATTCTTGAGAATCTTAGATACGTAGATAAAAACTATTTCCTTCACAAGTGGGCAAATATTTTTTTCGCACGACCAAATCACGAAGAGCACATTAGCGTACACACTTAGTAGTCCGCATGCGTGGATGCATTTGTATTCAACATTATATAGAGAATAATACCTATATATGTATCTGACAGTGAGAGTTTTGATGTTTGTCAAATGTGTTTGCACAATTTATATCTAAATCTTAAATGCGCATTGCATTATACGTGATGCCATCTCGAAATTTTTATTATTTATATAATCTGAATCAGTATGTTTTCTACTAATTGAACAATTTTATTAAGTTCAATATTAAACGAGATGCTTTCACGCGTTGCTCGTGGTAATTAAATCAATCATTTCAGATCGTAATTCAGAGATATTTTAGTGAATTATCATCATTTTCATAATCATCATCATATCATTATTGTAATTCTTCATTACAACGATAATAATTTACGTTTCTTTTTCGTTTTTTCATTTATTTTTTCAATTATTATATGTAATTTATAATATAATAATTCCATGTTTATTTGCCAACTAACAGTATTTCGTTCAATACATCGTTTAATTTGTAAAAAAGTTTCATTCATTTATCTTTGCATTAAATATAACTCTTACACACATTCTAGTCATGATTACTAATCATTGTAGGCACAATTATTTATTTATAATTACATCAAAACAAAGCAGTCACACATTTTAATGCAAGCAATATATTGTAAATAATAATTGTAATGGTTGTCCGATGTGGGCGCCAGTTTTTATATATTTAAACTGTTTTTGTTTAAAAAAACGCCATTAAAATATTTTTCTTTATATGTTTTCAGTATGAATCACTTATTATGTCACATCATAGTAGTATACAAATATTTATTACAACATTGTGGAGGATTAATTGATATGGAGAATTTCGCATTAAATATGTACGAAAAATTGATACGAATTTTTGCTTTATCGTATTTTACACATACAGATTCAATATCTATTAAATTAACATAATAACACTATTGTACTTTTTCAACTAACAAGCAATTTTAAAAATTGCGACAAAGGTAACTTAACTGAAGCCGGTAAAGCAGAAATCGTATTTGACAATATCTGGCCAAATTCACTGTCGGTAAAGTAGAGATCGATGGATAAGGTCAAAGAGAATAATGCGCGTTTTTTTAAAAATAAAAATACATAAGCGAGCCATGATGAATATGCAATGGTTGGGTGGTAAGATATATACATGGTTGAATGTGGTTGTCCACAGCGGAGGGGAATGGTGGTGGAGGAGGGCGGCCCCTCTTCCCGCAGTGGTCGCACCACGTGTATCCCCAGTTCCTCCCGGGGTCCCACCCCAACGCGAACGCGAATGTCAACCACCACGTCAGCCAGCACCACCACGAGCACCCACCGCTACCACCGGCCTCAGAGCAAGCCCTCCGCCGCGGCCGCCGACAAGCGAACAATCCCTCGGCCGCCGCCGGCTATTACATACCCAATCACTATAGCAACCACCATAACTATCACTCCAACAATTATAACTATCATCGTCACCATCATTACCATCATCACAATAACAACAACCATCATCATGCGCTGCAAAAGCATATCGATCAGCCCCGAAATATCTATCATAGAAACTCTGGTTACGGTCTGCAAGGTAATTAATGGCTCCTTTCATTTGTCTTACTAGACAGATATATCACGGAATGTGCCCGATCCTCTATTGATGTTTTAGTCAACTTTTTTATTATTTTGACCCTTTGGTCAGAACCTTTTTTTATTTTTATATACTTTCCCAGTTCTTTCGTCGTATGTCATTATTCTTGTACATATTTATATTGTTAATGTATCTTTGAGTTTTCACTCTCAACCTGCTGAATTCATTGAGTATTCTATGTTTTGTTTCTATATCTCATTTTCAGGATCAAGAAGTTTTCTAGGACCTCTAATTAATGACTTACCAACTTCAAAATATTCCTTTACTCTTTAGTAGAGTACCCGAAAATTTTTGCAGCTGTGTTTCGAATCGGTATCTTCAATTTAAACTATAGTGATTTACTAACAATTATCTAAAAGAAATCAAAAACTTTTAATAGCATCAGAGCTTTTAACGTTCAATTGTCGAAACATAAACTTATGAAAACTAAACAACTAACGTTAAAGATATGTATACATTAATGTTGCATCTACATTGGTATTGACACAACAATATTGTTCAATGAAAAAAGATTGCTTTAAAAAAAATTCTTAATTATTAAAAATATTGCAGAACATTAAAGTTTTAAGTATTACATATTTATACAGATCCTCGAAAATTCTATTCTGAATAGCTAACATACATGAAAAAATATATTAGGTCCGTCATGTAGAATATCAAAAAATAATCAATGTATTTTTTTTCGTATAAACAATTATCAGCAATCTTGTATATATTTGCTGATAATTGTTTATATGAAAAAAGAAAAAATACGTGTGGATTATTTTTTGTATTCTACAGGACGGACATAATAGATTTTTTATGCATGTTCCCCATTGAATTCATTTTTTCATTGTCTTCAGAAACTACTTATTTTCAAGTCGATACATATATTTTTGATAAACTGACTTTAATTTGTTCATACTAAAATGTTGAATTAGATCAAATAAACTTGTTATTATACAAAATGTGTAAAGATGCTGCTAGTTTACATTCTCTAATAGTATTTTATTTTCTCCAACTATTATTTCTGAAGACATTTTATGAATTTTCACCTGCTGAGTTATTCGCTTTTATACTTGAGAAAAGATAAAAATATTCATATAGTGCTTTTGCATTTACATATTATCTTATTTATATATTTATATGCATTATCTTTTCTCCGTATGTCATCACGCATGATAATTTAACACAGAATTTTTACGTGTATTATACGTACACCGATTTTATTTTATGTATGTGCAAGTATATTATTATAGTTGTTTTCGAGTGAATTATAAGTACTATTTGAGTTAAAGTTATTATTTACTTTTAATATTAAACTATTTATTTACGCAATCGTGTGACCGTTATCATTAGCTGATGTTAATGCCTGCATGTCGTGTAATAACGCACATACGAACACTAAAAACCACTAATAGTTCCCCATATTCTTGATTAATTATAAAAAAGGAAATTCAGGAAATACATTAAGGTTTTACCATAAAAAATGTTTTTACTGTAATTTTTTGTCGATACTACATAAGTGAATACACCGAATAGGTCAATAACTAGGTTTAAAAATTCGTCAATGTAAAAATTTATTTTAGAGCTTAACATCTGGCATGTATAGCGCGTGTCTCATAATGAAGCATATTATATTAAAATGTAATACTTTTGAGGCGTTGCCGATTAACATATGAATGCACTCTAGAATTATCGTCAATCTGAATTTTTTTATAATTACTTTTTACAGTAATGTTTATCACACAAGTATTGCATATTCCCTCCATTCAGTGATCAGAATGTTCATTGGAACGTTTGATCAATCTTATGATAAGTTTATGAATAGGGGGAAATATTCTTAGTGGGATCACGATATTTACATATTATTTAATATTACATCATGGCATGATAAAGTTTGTTATAGTTTATACGTTTACAAAAAATATTTAACTTTTCTACAAATGAGCAAAGATATAAGCTTGATTATTATTTAATTACTTTCAGAGAGTGGAGGGGTTATGAGTCAATCTGAATCTCAGGATGATGGAGAGTATGAAGTTATAATTGTCGATGAAAATAATTCATCTATTTTGGCTGATCACGATGTTCCATCATCAGGCCCACCATCAACAAAGGTAAACATTTTTTATTATTAAAATATGTATAAGTTCACATAGTTTTAATTTCATGAATGAGTGATCTGTATAAATAGTTCTATCAAAAAAATTGTAAATTTTTGTAAAAAAAAACAGTGATAAAATTAATACTATTCTGATTAATTTTAGTTAATATATTTCAAATACTAATAATTCCATGTACACGAATAAAAAGCAATTCATTTTAAAATAAAAATATTGCATAGGCAACACAATATTTGTATTATCTATATAGGAATAAAAAAGAAATTAATTTTTTTCTATATTTATGATTGCATGTAAATAAGAGTACAGTAGAAATACATATTTTGTAGAGTTATATGCGATGCAAGACGTGTTATAATTTCTTCATGTAGACTGAAACATTAAGCATTATGTAATGACTAAAACACATATTCCATAATCACGATGAAGAAGTTATAATATATCTTTTAAGCTGCTTATTTTGCTTGCAAAAAATGCTTGCATGAGGGTGCAATGAATTTTGTAATTTCGTCGATTTCACATTCGAATATGTTTACTTTCGATCTTACATTCGAAAGGGTTTATTACTGTGGCGGTGATTCTAATATATATGTAATTTTATAAAGGAAATTTAAAAAAAATTCTGCAGCATGCACCGCTTTTAAATATAATTGTTGTTTTGCATTCAAACGATTTCGAATCAAATTAAATCTTATGATATTCGTATCGTTTTTAAAATTCATTGAAAGGATTTGTAATTTACGGGCGCAAACCTGAATTTCGAATGTATTGCTAACATAAGTAATTTTGTTTCTTTGCTTGAGCTAGCTAAAAGTATTTTTTGTAGGTTTTTTGTAATGAATTCTATAGAACTAAAGTTAAAGATTGTTCCATAATAACCACTTGATTGCAAATTTTAATAATAATTTAAGGAAAGTTGTGCCAAATAGATAAATTGCCTAAATAATTGGATTACTAGATATTTTATTTTCAAAAATAACCCTTCATGAGAAAACATGAGATTAATATAATTGAAAATAATAAAAAAAACTAGGCATTTCTAGTAGTATAAAATATTACATGACTTATTAGGGTCACTTATTCTATGTATGACTAAAAAATTCTCTTTTACTTTGACTATATTTACGTTATATCGACAGTTTTTGTAATATTTTAACGGGATAGTTACGTAATCAATAGAAATCGCAAAAAAAAGCAAAGGAACTTTAAATAATCATGAGAGCATGCTCAAGACTCTTTAACTTTCTTTTGTATTTTTCATTTTTAACCTCCTCTATACTTGCATTGCTATACTAACTTCCGGTACTGAAGGGTGGCCACAGTGGTGTACCTCGCTCAAGGACTATCCTCGAGGAATATACCTCGACGGAAACGACAATTTGCCCTACCACCAGAAATGAACCACTGCCACGTAACGCACAGGTAAAAATGGCGGGAAAATGAGCAATAATATTCTTGATAGCACACATACATGAAAGCACTGAAATGTAATCCGGATCCTAGTTTTATTACCAATCAGAGAAAAGACATAAGCAATCCCCTTGGCGTATATCTAAAAAAAATCTAAATTTTTTAATTATAAAAGGTTGGTGTGTTGTTTTTACCATTTTTTTTTAAATAGTATTTTTTATATTAGAAAATACATATAATCAAAGTCATAAATGTAACGTTGTAATCTTATATAGTAATCTTAACATCTAACCTTTAATGAGCTCAAAATAAAGGAATGCATTTTTACTAAACGTTCTACTATTGTTCATGATTTACTTATTACTTGTAATTCTAAGTACTATATTTTTATCTTTTTATATACCAGGCTTATTTGAGAACCTTCTGTATAGTATATCTTCATTCTAACTATTTTTTACTCTATACATATTTTCATTGCATGCAAATAATAAAATACTAACCGCATATTACGCGGGTCAACCATGTTCATATTTGTGATAACTGTTGTATAAATTTTATATAGTTCTTATAGAAATAGAAGTTTTGTAATACTTTGTGTGAACGTATGAGAATATAGCGAGTGTTATATTCAAGTAGTTTTATAGCAATAATTTGGAAATTAATTCAATTAGAGTTTAAAAGGAGTTTTTCAAGTTTACTTTAGCTGTATATTTTTTAGTTGTACTGCTTCTTCGAATAGATTATATAAAAATCTATGTTATTTCACTTTTTATTAAAAAATGAAACTTTTAAATATTTAATACCTAAAGGATTTTCTGAAAAATACAACACGTAATGAAATCATTTTCGTTTTGCAATGCTATAGTGACATTCAAATGAAATAAATAGTTGATTTTATAAAAGTTTACAGCAAAACAATAATAAACTACTTGTACATCGTTAGCTTTTCTACCTTAAGTCATACTTGATCGATGTTTGCAGAGCAATGATTCAAGCGAAGAAACTATGCATCGCAACAATGCCACCGCGGACCCGAGTCCATCTGAAATAACAACTGATAATGAAAATAAGCATAATTCATCAGAAGAAGCCTGGACTGACGTTAACCTTAATGAGGAAGGCGATGCCGTCACAATACCACGAGATGATCCCAGAAATATTCACAATATTGCCCATTCCAGAGGTATGGAAGTTCAGAGTGAATCATAGATGATAATCATTCTACTCTGCTTACAAATTGCAATATTAATTTATTTTCATAGGTGAGCTGCCGGACAGCGAGGGCAATGTTCTCGATCAAGAGATGTTGAACAATTCCGAACGAGGTGAGAAGCCTACGACGGAAATCTCTGTTGTTCGAGTACCGGATCACTTGGTGACTGTAGCCTCTCCACGACCTGACGACTTACCCATCAAGAGCCTAGTCGAGCATCTGCCTGTGCCGACGCCGTCGCGTGAAGCGTCGCTCACTCAGAAGCTCGAAATGGCTCTTGGCTCCGTTTGTCCGTTGCTGCGTGAAATCATGGTCGACTTCGCACCTTTCCTCTCCAAGACGCTTGTCGGCTCGCATGGCCAGGAGCTTCTTATGGAGGGAAAAGGTAAGAGTAAGTTTTTTAATATTTTCTTGATGAAACATAGCTATAATAGTAATGAAAAATAGATAAAAACTTTTGTAATAGCATTAAATTTTCGCGTTACTTTTACAAAGGGTATTGTGAAATATCTTTGGATTATCTATCATTAGTATTCGCCATGCGATTCCAACACCGAAGGTATTTAAGAATTCGCGAAACGTCAAGAATTACTATCACATCACGTAGTTCGCGGTGTTTGGTTTTTATAGGCATTCTACGGCTATAGGAGTTATAAATCCAGCAGTATCGTGTTACAGCAATCCTTTTTTCATTGAACCTGATAGAAATACTAGCGAAGTTTTGTCCTTTTTCCAGGCTTAACGACGTTCAAAAACAGCAATTCGGTCGTGGAGCTCGTGATGTTATTGTGTTCGCAAGAATGGCAAAATTCCCTTCAGAAACATGCTGGACTTGCATTTATTGAGCTAATTAACGAAGGAAGGTGAGAAAACGAGATTTTGAACATTTTTCTCCAATAGCAATATACGAACATATACTTTATGTAATTCATTTTTTCAGACTTTTATCCCATGCAATGAAAGATCACATAGTGCGCGTTGCCAATGAGGCCGAATTCATATTGAATAGGATGCGCGCAGACGACGTACTGAAACATGCCGATTTTGAGGTAAAATTATGCACTTTTGGAATACCAATTGCATTCGCTAAAATTTAAAAATACATAAAAACTTAATCATGAAAATTAATACATTCTCAGACCCAATGTGCCCAAACTCTTCTTGATCGACGGGAAGAAGAACGAACATGCGATCACCTGATAACTGCCGCTAGAAGACGAGACAACGTCATCGCTAGCAGATTACTCGAAAAAGTTAGGAACATCCTGTCGAACAAACACGGAGCATGGGGTTACATGGATCCTATGGCTGCAAAGTGAGTACTTTTTTCAAGCCGTAAAGTTCCCATAGATCTATGCTCATGATCTAACAATTTTAGACTGTCCGAGTACTGGAAGCTCGATGCTTGGGAGGATGACGCCCGAAGGCGCAAACGATTCGTGCACAATCCACTGGGATCGAGTCACCCCGAAGCGACTTTAAAAGCCGCGTTGGAGCACGGAGCGCCCGAGGACGCGATCCTCCAAGCGCGCGAGGAATTCCATGCTCACCTCGCTGCTTCTCGAGCTCATCAGCAACAGTTGCAGTCGACGGATCTCATGGACGATAGCGAACTGCTGACCGATGACAGGGATCTCGACTCTGACCTTGCTGGTGCGTAATCATTTATAAATTTTCTTGTATAAAAAGTTTTAGAAATGAATTATAATTTTTGTAAATTTTCTTAGGACCAGTCAATATTAGCACGAAGGGAAAACTCATAGCTCCCGGAATCGTAGCTCCTGGAATTATTTCAGTAACGTCGTCGGAGCTGTACTTCGAAGTGGACGAGGACGATCCAGAGTTTAAGAAGATCGACACTGAGGTAAGTTTTGGTTATAATTTTAATTTTTATATTGAATTGATGATTTCATAGACCAGTGCCACTAAAAATGTGGATGCTACGTTTTAACAAGAAAACTTGTTTTTTTTCAAAGTTTGAACTAATATATCACGAAGTGTTCACACTTGAAGCTTTTATAACGATTCATCAGAGTGACCCGTTTTCCATCTTATCTTCATAAAAAATGACTACTACCTCTTTCGTAGCTCATTTAGATAAGGTCGACTCGATGGATTTAAAAATGACCTGTTCCAAGCGCAAAGCATTTGTCTGCTTAAAATATTGTCACATTTTATCTCTTTAGCGGTAGCGGTCACTATAGATAAAAAAGAAAAATATTGAATCCTTTGCATTGCTATCAACATGCAGCATGTAAATGAGTTTTTGTATCCTGCGAGTATATATTTCATTTTCAATTTTATGGTTTCGTCTCGGCGTATTTTATAACAAAATTTAAACTAAAAGATTCTATTTTACACGACACTTTAAGTGATATATATTTTACATCTGAATATATTTCTGGTCAAGCTCGAATAAATTCATGCTTCAATAATAATTTAGAAATAAAAATGCAGAGTTCTCTTTAAAAAATTCAAATCGAAATGCATGCGAAAGACATTTAATGACGATAAATAAAAGAAATCTCGTGGGAATTGTCGAACGCTGAAAAGACGCATAAAGATACTATTTTTCATCGGGCCGCGATAAGATCGCGAATTCTCGGGGATCCGTTACCTAGCGATCGGCGACGACGAGCACCCGGCGCCGAATCCACGAAAGCCCGATAATAAACGTGAGACTGCTCACGAGCGGCCGAGAAGATGGAAGCTGCCGGCATAACGGTGGAATATTAATCACTGTGCGCGATGTTGTATGTGTCTTGGCCGGGGCTCAGGAATTTGAATGGATGTGATCCATAAATGATGAGACGTGACGAAAGCTTCCACCTATGCTCGGTTGATCCGAATAAAAAAGTATCTCTATCTCTTTTCGGGAGGCTCCTTTTTTTCGCATCACGTGTCGACTGAACCCGGAGCTGGGTGCTTTGATTGAATTCGTTAATATTTGTGTATACCTAGAGACATCATCCGTCGGTGTGAATTTAGACAAATTTATCACTCGCTTGTAGTGTGCGGCCTTGCTAAGTCGAGAAGGTAAAAGTGATACTTTTAATGAATCACTTTTCCGGTTTGTAAGAGGACATTTTAATAAAGTTCAGCATTGAGTAGTACGCAATGAAATTGATATTTTTATCTCTTGCAAACTTTGCAACGATATTTTAAAAAGAACACGAGAACACTTATATAAAGTACTACAAATTTAACACTCAACGTACCAGCCGGACGCTCAAGAAGCAATGTTAACCTCCCGCGAACAATATAAAAATCCTTCGGATTCTCGAATACGCTCTAAAATAGACTCCGTAAAAATACCAATGGAAATCAAAGTGCACGCGTGAGTCACGAATAACTTCTGGATTATGCAGTGGTGGTTGTGGTGGTCGCCGAGATCATCGTTTCAAGACGGAGAGAAAGGAGAAAGAGACAGAACGAAGGAGATGCAACTCGAAGATCTCAAGCGAAGACTAGGAGGTACGATTATCATATATCGGTCGTAGATCTCGCGTTTGTATAACTAGGGAATAAAACAAACAGTCGGAGAGGCCCCATGGGGCTCCTACTGCCTATAACTATATGTGTTCACTCTCTCTCTCTCAGCTCTGATCTTCCAGGGTCGGCAATTATGAGCCCCCCGCGGGCTCCGTCGCTTCTTCTCTCTTTCTCTTGCTTACATGTAGGTATATGCTGCATGTCTGAACTATCTCTGTTTCGTGTACCTTTCTCTATCCGTTTTTCAGTACCAACACTTTTCTTTCTCTTTCTCGCTCTGCATACACCACATTTCTATATCTGTGAACTTCTTCCTCTATCGCCCGGAGTTAATACAAAATGTTCTGTTTTATACGATCCATCACTGTCTTATTCTTTCTCTGGGCTTTTCACAGCATCGTTTGCCTCCTCTCAACTCGCTTTTGTTGACTTTTCAGCGCGACTCACAGCTGAATTTTTGAAGCCTGTCCCGTCCACTTCCATCTCTATTCTCAAGCCGACACTTCTTTCCCTTTCTCCTGTGGCAGGTATATTATACTTATACACGTGGAACGAAGGCATTCGTTATATTTCTTAACGACAGTTGGGCGCCGGCGCCGATATTTCCATATATACGCGTTGTCGTTTAGGGTTAACCGCATCGTCGAGAGGCGGATTTTTAAAAGTTTCTCCTCTTCTATAATGTCCAGTCTTATCTTGTCTGATGCGCGCAATGGTCTTCGGTAAACAATCCAAATGTGTCGTTCATATGCAAATGGATTTTTATGTACCTCTTAATGATGTGTTCATCTTTCGAGTATCATAACTGGATGTTGCATTTGGAAGGTTCTCCCTGGCGTTTCTTTTTTCTGTCATCTATTTAATTAAAATTCTTTCGGCTTTTACTGTTATACGCGTTTACTGCTTCGACCTGTTACGCGCGCGACTAGAAAGAAAAAAAAACTGTAGTAAAAGAAGAAGAAGAAGAAGCGAAAAATCGGCACATCGGCCCCAATTCTGTCGAGTGTTTATTTAGAGTACACTTTGCACTTATTTTTATGAGGCTCATTAGTCGAAGAGCATCAGGCGAAGGATGCCTCGAGGCCCGAGAGCAGAGCGGCGCAGAGACTTCGTAGAATTCGTATAGCGATGGATCACCGGACGGCCGGTATGGGACTTAAGCGATCGTAATACGCATACAAGGAAAAGACGCGTATATAAGAGTGTAGTGGCCCCAGGGAGGCAGCAGCAAATGCATATATATCGGCTCGTATCCGTTCGTTCTCTCTTTCTCTCCACCTTGCATTTAATCTCGTGTTTCTCTTTCTTCATCCTTCGATTGTTTGTTTTTTCTACCGGTTCGATTGAGTCCATTTACTCTTTTTCTTCGCTCTCTTCTATCTCTTTCTCTCGTGCACCACGTGCACACGCGTATATGCAACGCGGTTTCTCTCTGTCTCTCGATCTGCTTCTCTCCTCTCTTTTATAATGGCCCGGGCAAACATATTTATCGTGATTTATCGTTTACACGAACCTGCTTTCTCTTTCTCTCTCTCTCTCTCTTTCGCTCTCGGCTGTGCTGCGGCTTGTGCATGTGTGTATAGGCCAGATAGAAGGGTATAAACGCACTCACTGTGCGATTACGGCCGCTGAGTTATTGATTGTTTAAGAGGAGCATTAATATCGAGGAAAAAAAGACGTACAAATTCACTCACCTCCTCTCGGAGAGGAGCCAGGCTATTAGCATTTTTTACGATTAGCGCGGAAAATATGGTCGAAAGTGCAGTATCGTTTTGACATTATAAAACAGTCGAGATCGAGTTCTCGCGCAATTTTTTCTCAACGAGAGCTTTGTAAATTAATTAAAAACTTTTCAAACGAGACCCAAGCTTTTGTTTTTAGTACGCTTTTAATACACTCGTATAATGTTTTCTCATATATGAAACTTCTTAATTCCGAAGCCAACGTATATACATACAAAGTGTATCTCGAGTTTCATCGCGCTCTCGTCACACACGACACACAAAAAAAAACAGATGAAACGGGAGAAAAAAAATGAGAACACGAAAGGAAAGAAAAAAAAGAGGAAGCGCAACAAAGCAAAAAGCCTGATGCGCGCACAGATGTTGCCTTCGACATGCATATTCATGATTCGCTCTTGATGTATTGCCGGTGACGTCATAATAATGCGCTTGTAATTACTCGCTCTGGGCCTCGAGGCTATCTTTCGCGCAGGAGATTTGAAGGCAGAAAAGAAAAGAAAGACGACACTGATGCGCTACCAGCTTGCGCGCACTTTGAGGGGATTTTAGCGAATTGGTGCGTATATAATGCTTGGTTATTATTGCAGATGAGGGTTTCATTTAAAAATATACCTGATACTAAATTATTACTTCATAATATGGTTTACGGTAAATCTAGACAACAATTACGAAGAGATAGTAACCGCGGTGTGTGTTTTTATATACCAAAGTCAAACGCTGTAGTGTTTGATGAGTACAGTAATTTTTCTTGAATAATGAACGACTCGAACATTGTTCTAGAAGCATAAGCGAAAGAATTTGATTAATATATTTTCAATATCATTTATTCCGATTGATTAATGCTCGTAGTGCGCGTCTCCATACAATTTATTTCCAGCACTCGAGACTTTTTTTTTCATTTTCAGATCAATCAAAGCCATTCATCACTGCATACTAATGCATTTGTTATTCCTGAACAGCGCCAGTTATTACAATTTTCCGCATAATAAGTTTCAGATAAACAAACTTTTCACTCACCTCCCACGCGATCACACATGAATAACATTGTTCATAAATTTTCGTAGGCGCACACTTATATATACTGCAGTAAGTATACTCACCTTCCAAAAAGAAAAAATAGAGCAACAGCATATCCGCTCGTAAAATCGAAGAAAATTGCTGAAAAATCGATTACCCAACGTGTATTATACACACCGAACATACACGCATACACCGTCAGAAGAGCGATGGTATCGCGAATAAGCTGGCTGGTTCGCGCGAACTTGAACGCGCGCGCGCGCGCGTGCTTTGGTCCGGCTGCAGGCTTCGGTAAACATCCATCAATTGGGAAGGAGGGCGGGCCGCTCTCGCTCTCTTCAACGAGGCAGGGTAATCACTGCTATTAGCGCGGACATTACGCCGGTGGTCCGGCAATCTTCCTAGCACTCCGTCATATGCGCTGCTCTTCCGTTCTCTACAGCCCCTTCGTGTGTTTGTGTTGGTGTATGTGAATATATACCTGCAGTTCTCTCTCTCTCTCTCTTCCTTGCAGCAGCCCCCTTCTTGCCTCATGAATAATTGTCTCGGACTTAAGTGATAGTTTGCACCGATGGAAAAGTGCGGATAACGGCCTGCTCAACGACTGTCGGAGGCTGCGCTTAAGTGAATCTGCGCCAGGCTTTTTTGAGGTCTATAGGTGGTTAGCGTGAGTTGCGATGCCATTTTTTTCAACGGGGGTCATTGTTCTCTCGCTTGTTATATTTTCTTTTTTTTTTTCATATATATAAGACACGGGATTCTTCGTACAATCTCGCAGAATGCATTATAAATTTGACGAAGAAAAAAAGAAGAAGAAGAACGATCAGATCGGTAGCGCTTCGACGAAAGCACTCTGACAAAATTGCTTATACATAAAACGCACTCCGCGGTCGACCGGCGCGTGCTATAGATCCACTCTGGGGCGCAATAAATATCGTCCAGGAGAATGAGAGAGAGAGAGAGAAAGAGAGAGAAAGAAGCAGGCATCGTCGTCGCCGGCGCTACTTACTCCGTCAGCGATAATGACTGGTTGCGCTCGGGCTGTTTGCTTAGCGAGGAGATTAGTGAATGAATCCACAGGTGGGCACCATCCGTCACACACACTCGACGAGAGCCCGCACCCGATATCGAGGAGGCACCTCCGCCACGCCTATAAATTCACCGCGACGATGCTTCTTCTTGCCTTGTCTCTCTCGCGCTTCTCTTTTTTATACCCTGCTCGATCTCTATACGCGCGAGATTCTCCTCTTCGAGCTTTTGTTATTTGCTTTGCTCGCCTCTGTGATGATGAGTTATACCTATACAGACGTTTTCCTTCCGTTTTCCTGTAAGCTGATTTTTCTTCTTCTCACTGGTCGACACTCGTGGATATAGAGATTGAAATTCCTCGGATAAGTGGACCCGGCTTATGTTAATTTACTTTTTTTTGTTCTCTGTCGAGTTTCAAATTATGTAGGCCTTCCAAGTGAAAAAGGCATTTATTATTTGGAGTCACTCGCAATGATTGTGGCATATAGACATTCTGCGGGCGATGAAAATGAAATCTACAATACCGCTTATAAATATAATTACCAGGTGTACTCTTCCTCATTAAAGTCCTCTCGTTCTCGTATAAAATACAAAATTTTTATCTCGATCGCATCGAAGAGAGAGAGAGAGCGCGTATATAAAAAAGATACCGCAGCTTATAAATGCATATACAGTAAATTAAACGCAGCCAGAGAGAGCTTAGCGCGCATGCAAATAAGTGCCGATCCGGCGATTCGATTCAATTTAACCGGGCCCACCTCTGCTGCATCAGACGAGAGAAAAAAAAAGAAGAAACGACGACGGGCAAAAAGGCGCTGCAGACGCGTGCAGAATGGAGATCCTCGTTTCCCCCCCTCGAGAATCTACCTGTGCACCTGCCGACAGCTAGCGACTGACAGCGCGAGACAATTGCCTATGATATCCATCATCGGCGCCTACCTCTCTTCCTGCGCGAGGTATATAATCGAGCGGTCACGCCTATTATATATATCGAGTCGAAAGTCTTCTCTTATGCTGGTGGAAAGAGATGATGGAATGTTGCACGAACTACCGACACGAGCGCAGGAGATGCTAATTTTGTAATCAAACATGACAGTGAGTCATTGGAGGCGTTTAATAATTTTTGACAGTTTCATCAGTTCGATGACCGACGCTATAATACGTGATGCGCTTATTTCTGCTGACTCCCCGACAGCGCGATGATTATTAGTTTTCGAACGCTTTTGTTGCTTCTTCTTCTTCTTCTCTCTCAGCTTGGGATTCTTTGGATTCTTCATCTGCTTCCTTTGCGATAAGGCCAATGTGAGTTCTGATTAATTTTAGTAATTGATTAATTTATTGGTAAAGTCTAATGGTAGGCATAAAGTTAAAGGGTTAATTTCTAAATTCTGTCCTTTGGAGACATTTTGTATTTCCACAGTGTACCTGAATAGTACAATTTAATGCGTTTTTAATCAATCTACGATAAATATAAAAACAAAATTCTATTTTTCATTTTATGGCAATTTAAGGTGTAGAGATAAAGTATATATGTAAAACAGCGGTTATCAGCTGAAGGGAAAGAGGAAGCTAAGAGAAGAAAAATCACACTTGTAAATAGATGGTGAAAGCTTGAGAATACAGAAGTTAAAGAGAGGGAGAAAAAGAGGCATGTGCCAGAACCGCTTGAGAACGATTATCCGGTTGTTAGGCCCCTCAAATCGGTGGGAGGAGATGCACTTTTCGACTCTATTTTACACGCATTATGTGGCCGCCACACGCGATGCGTACATCTATCCTCCTGCGCTAAATGTTACCTTTATTCAACTTCAGTAATTTTCCTCCTCTTCTAATCTTCAATTTGATATACCAGCAGACTTACTGTGTCTAGAATCTGATGAATTTCACCATTTCATCGAGTACATCCTCTCGCGTAAAAGGCTATACACTATAACAGCAAAAAGTTTATCGATAAAAAAAACTAGTACATCAGCCCTAATCTGAATAAAACATACACTAGTACAAGAATAAAAGAAAACACATCAGGCCGCCGGAGCGAAGGAAAAGAAAAAGACTCGAATAAAACCTATAAAAAAAGAGAAAAAGAATAAAGAAGAAAAAAAAGTACGCAGGGAAAGAAGGAGGGATCCTCTGCAGCCCGCGGCTGGTGGCGCGACGTACGCTGAGTTATGGCGCAGGTTAATTATACAAAACATTCAATTATACCTTCCTCCGGTGAACACACCCGCGCGCGAACACACGTTCGCGTGCATATAATCCGCCTCGCTCTCGCGAGTCTTCTTCCTTCCCTTCTACTCTCTCGGTTTCAGATCTCCCTCTTATATAGCTCGCGCGCGAGCCAATGGCGGAAAAGCCAACTGGAAACGTATATAGCTTGCGCCGAGATTTATATATGCGGTTCCGTAGGCGGATTCGCGTGACAGGAAAAAAAGGAAGTACAGTGTCGCGCTTATCGCGGAAATTGAAATGTAGTTGGATGCGGTGACAAATTGCGGAATGATGCATTATCGTTGCTGAAGTATATAGGAAGGAAATTGAATTTTTGTTAACTAATCGCGGTTGAATATACCTACAAAAGTAAAAGGCGACGACAATTTCTGCAAAAAAGGTCCTCTCATCAATAATAAAATCGAAACGCGCGTTGACACAGTCGAATCGATACACACACAAAACAGTGAGAAACAAACTCGAGTGAATCAAGCGACCGCAACTTCCCGAGTATCTCACGCTCCTCCAAAAATAAAAAAAATAATCGACGAGTCCACTCGCCTATATCTTCAATAAAATGACCAAACATCATTCTCTTCTCATCGCGCCCGCGCAGCTCATTTCCATAAAGCAACTTGCGCGCACGTCCTTCCAGGAAAGCCGCATATATATACGCACACGGACCTATAACGCGGATTCGTGAATTCCGTTCCCATATATAAGAGATATAGAGAATCGCGTGAAACCGTGTCACACACAGCAGCAGCGATTGTAGTTATACAGTCGCCGGTATCGGAGTCTTGTCCCGATGCAGCGCGGATCCGTCTCGCATAACAACGTTATACCTCCCGACGCCAAAAGAAGACGAAGAGGGAGAGAAAACCATTTATCATGCTCGGCAGATCCTTGGAATGCCTCTCTTGAAACAAAAGCCACGGGTGAATTTTCGACGATGCAACGGAGAGGGAAAAAGGGCTGTGATGGAATTTCAAAGCGATATGCCTCGCACAGTCTTCTATAATAAAATTATTATCATTTGTGAATTTACAAATTTTTATCGTATATACGTCAAAATTTCCAAAATACCTCGGTGTAAACATCCAAAAAGCGATGCTCAAGCCGAGTGAAAGAAAGAGAGAGAAAGCAATGGAAGCGTGTGTATACCGGCTGGTGGCCCAAGTGGAAAAAGTGACCGTGAGTCCCATAACGCATGGGACTTTACGCGCCGGCGCCGGCGCCCCCCGCGGCCACAGACGCCGCCGCGCGCCATCAGATCTCTGCTTATATACCATATACCCGCTCTGTGCACACCGTCGGCGAAAGCTGATGTACCAAACGGAGAAAGAGATGACTCGGTATGTATAGTACGAGGTACAATGTGTATATACACACTGTATAGTGCAGTCGATATCGGCTGACGAGGAGTAAAAACGCTGTATTGAGATAGTCGACGCGGCAAAAGGGACATTTAGAAGCGACGCAGAGCTGATAACGCTATATAAAGACATGTGCTGCTTTGATGTTTTCGGATATCTGGGGACGTTCTGATCTTATTTATCGGGTAGTAAGGTGTATTGAGAGGATTATAGTGCCTGGTATATGCTTGAATTTTGATTGTGAGTGTAATTGTTATTATTGATAGATTATTGGTGAAAAATAAGTTTTAATATTAGTAGTGTTTTATATTCTCACATTATGCGCCTTTAAATTATATTTCAATTGAAATAATAAGTGAGATTCTTTGTATTCGCGTTTATAACGCTGCAGATAATACGGTAACTCTGAGTTTGGTCGTTGTTACCGTGACTACAACTACCGCCTACTTAGCTAGTTAAACGCGTTGACAAGCACGCACGCAAAACACAATAGCATTGTCAGGCTGTACACGTGTATTTTTTTATATACCAAATTTCTTCGTTAACTTCAATCAACACAATATAATTTTGACTAATTATTGTGGAGAAAAAAGCTCCGCCATCAGATTAATAATAACCAAATAAAAATAAAATTGATTACCTTGATGACGACTAAACGGTATGCTATAAATCAAAAAACGCGTTTGTTAATAAAAAATGAGCAAATTTCAAAAAGTTCTCTTTGATAATAAATATTTTTCAATAAGTACAGAGTATTATCCATCATAAAATACTACTATTAAAGCTTTATCGTACACTGTTGCCTATAGAAAGTAGTTAATGTCATCACAGGAAATTTTATTATAAACCGTTTCGTATTGTATCATCCAAAAAATACATCTTTCTATCGAAACGTATCAGCCTAATAAAAGTAGATCCTATTTTATTAACCATCAGCCATATATTACAAAATGCATTTTTTATATAGGTATTTGCATCCCGTGCGCGCGAATCAATCGAGATTCCTGAAAGCGAAGTAAATATTCGGTACTTTTTTACGAGCTGCACGAATGGAGAACCGTAAAGGCCGTAAATATGAAATAGCACCGGTTTTTACTCTGTCTCTTAGGATTTCGCTGCGCCGACGCGAAGGTATAGAGGAAGAAAAGAACAAAAAAAAAAAAAAAACGCAACTGAGTAGAAACCGACGAATCGCAGTATTCGAAAGGGCACTTAATTGTTTTATAGCAGCCGTAAAGACGTCGGACAATTATAAAAAGTTCGGAGAGCTTTATCTGGCGTGTAGGCGAGATATAGAGAATCACGCGTGCGTAGAAACGCTCGACAGAAAAAAAAGAAAACACTCGTCGACGATAAAATAAGTAATAAAATCGGATTTTTAGACAGTTTCTTCTTTAATCGCCAATCAAAGTCGCAATAAACAAACAATATTTAAATGCGCTCGGGCATAGCTCAGCTTTAATCTCTAAACTTCTCCCTGAATCGAATCGACATCATTCGCACATTCCAGTGGGCATAAAACTATATAGACACAAGCTATACGGCATCGCACGCATATACGATACATATACGAAGTAAAACAAGAGAGGCGAATATCAGCCGACATATTGTGCAGCTAGTGTGTGTGTGTGTCTGGTCGCAAAAGACGCCCTCGGTCCAAACCCATAAACGTCGCGCGGCCGCTTGTGATATACTGGTGAGCTGTATATTACGCAGATAACGCGCGCGACGATCTTCGCCTGCGGACTTTTTTCGCGGCATTTGGCGCCTCGAGCTTCGCGCGCTGTACTTTTTTATCATCGCTTGTGTATATCCTTTGTAATAAAAATATTAATGTCCGACGCGACCGCTCCCTTTATTTCTTGTATATATTGTAATAAAAATATACGCGCAGCGAGAAGTTCTAGGAAATTCTTTCGTTTAACATATGCTGCAGTAGCAAATTTCGTTGACAACGCCCGTGCCTAGATCATTCGTCACATGAATTCATACCTAAAAGAAAAAAAAATTCATTATATCTGATGCACTTCAAGATCGAGCAAATTGATTCCAGTGTATTAATCAACGTTCGCGAATCAATGAATCAAACGCGCGCAGAATGCAGTTATCAAAGTCAAAACTCTTGCAAATCACGACCGGTATACAGTACATACAGACTGACGATCAATCTCCCACAGCCTTATATGTGCGTGTAAATAAACAAACACAAGCGCACATCGCCGACAAACTGCGCGTCGATACCGATCGTCGCATGACCGTATATATCGGCAACGATCTGGCCCGAAAAAAAAGAAAGAATACACGCGCGGCGAATTATGGAAAAGAAAAGCCTGATGCTCCGAAGACCGTCTGTTGCGCGCGGCTGTCGAACACACACACACACACACGCTCCCTCGCGCAGATTAAAACAATGCGAGTCGGACAGATAACGGAGTGACAGCTACTCCGCAAGAGGAAACTCGACCTAGAGATCCTAACGAGTCCCCTCGATAAATTACCCGGGCCCCCGATCGTCTTCGCTTATATATATACACACACGTGGTCGACGAGGCTCGAGAGCGATATGGGAGCTGCTCACTCCCTCTCTTTCGTTATTCCAAGAGAGAGAAGATGGATGTGCTCGCAGGCGCCGCCGTCACCTGGTTCACTGGGCTTTCAGACTTTTCAGGGCTCTCCGCAGGTTCTTGTTCCCTCTTGTCCCGCTGATGCTCTTTTTCTTCGCTTTTCTCATCCTCTCTCTTCCTTCATTTCGAGTCTTTGGCCTCCTTTTTTTTGCTCGCTTTCGTCTCGAAGCTGATTTTTTGCTGGCTATTTTTGCTTGTTTTTTTAATTAGCTTAGTTTGTAAAATGCGTAATATATAAGTATATTGTGATCGGTTACGTTTGCGGAATTTCAAATGAGACTGGTACTATATATTTTACATGATGGTTAATACGAGGACGTGAAAAGTCGGATTCACTCGTAAAATTTAATTTACGACGGAGATCGAGGAAATGATCCGAAAATATACGCATAAACCAGAATGTCCTCTCCGCGCGTTTAACATAAAATAGTACTTTACCAGCGTATATGTACAAGATCATCGCGCGAGAGTAATCAAAGCTCCGAATTCTCCTTATTTATCACTGAGCGTTATTAATGTAATATATATCTTACATGTTTTACATTCATTTTAATTCGAAATCATAAAATTTTATACGCACAAAACACTGGTTGTTCTTTATTTTTACAAATTTTATCACTTATTCCACTGTGGGTCTTCTGTCATATACATCTATACTAATAAAATTGTTTCAAGCATTGATTACACGTCTCTTCGTCTAGTTCTAGCGTCAAACGAATAGCACAAGCCCATAATACCCGAACCATTCATTACTTTCACAATATTTTCGGTATTTATCCAAAGAAGAAGAAAAAAAAAGCAAAGGGCCGAGAGAAAGAAAAAGAAACAGCTCGATGTCTGTCGGCGTCGCTGGTCTACCTGTTTGGTATAAACGAGAGAGACTCCTCTTTATCTTCGGCACCTATCTTCACGGATATTATGTACAGCAGCACATCCGCGCGAGACAGAGTCCCGAAAAGATGACGGAAAAAGAGAGAGAAAGAAGAAATTTCTCCTCGAGATATTCCCAGGACTGTTGCTCTCGTCGTAACAGGATCAGATTACCCTTTTGGAAAAACGCATCAGGTACCATCTCTCTGGCTTTTTTTCTCATCTCAAAAGGTCTTCCGAACTCCGGGGATTGACCTCTTGTTTTCCGCCGCATTTCACCGGCGAGAGCTCCGAGCCACCTTGTAACTTTCGTTCGAGACGCGCCGCGGGATATATATCCCTCTGCGTGTATACTACATATATGTTTCTTCTCTTTTCCATATATAACATTCTTCTGAATGGAAGTCTTTCTTGCTGAGTGGATTACGCCGGAAACATCTGGTTATCGTGAAGATTTTGCATTGTGTGCACGAAGAATGACCCGAAGATGAGCAGCAATGATTTACAACAAAAGTTTTTTTTTCGATGCTATTACAGTATATAGGCAGCGTTAAGTTAACACACATGATCCACGTGATCTCTCTGAGAAACTTTATGAATGTTTTCTCGGAAACGGCTTCATATTTGAGAAATTTATTCGGAAACTCATTAGAATACTTAAATAGAAAATCCATATATACAAGACACACATAAAGTTTCCCAAATAAGTCCTATAAAGAAAAAAACATCGTTAAAAGAAATATCCACATTCTTCCAGCCAGCCTGATCAGAGAAGCAATTTTTCATCATTCCAGTTAAACTCGTACTTACGCCTTTCGAATCCACATACACTTTTCAGGCCTACAGACGACGAGGATAAATCTGCCTTTGGCTCCGACTGATTGACACATAACACGCGTTATATATATACACACATTTAATAGAAACGCAACAACGGCTGCGGTCAAACATTCGGCTCATCATCCAAGAGTCAAGTTGGGGGAGGGGCAGGTCCCGCGGCGGGTGGCCATTGTGCCCTGTAGGACCCCCTGCGCTGTTCTCTCGTAAAGTCAGGTCGTCGAGTGACAACGCCCACGGCTTCCCTTTTTCTGCACCCTCTCTCTATACATATAATACGCGTTTCCTTTTCTCCGGCGATACGAACCGGCCCTCTTTTTTTCTGGGTCTCTCTGCGTATGTGGATTATCTACTGCTCGAGCTGCGTGTTATACACAGTGCTATAGAGGAGAATAGAATTGTTGGGGTATTTATGGCTGAATGGGAGTATCGTGTAGCCGGATTTGTTTCCTTTGTATTCTAGAGCCTGTATCTGGGGTTTGCTATGTTCCGAACGTATAATACGAGCTAATAACTGTCGAAGGGTCTCGGCTATCTGTAGTTTTTATAAAAAAAAAAGAAACTGTACTTTTTTTTTGCTTCGAGTGTAACGTCGTGCAATAACGCTTGGTATTGCTGCCTCTCATTTTAGCACGTATATAGAGTTTAGCTCATAGCGGCGAACACATGTCAAGGAATCACCTCTCGCTTGTATGATGCAACTTGTGCGTTTATCGTTTTTTACGCGTCCTTCGGTAAATTACGAAGCTTTTATAGGCCGCTGAATTAGGACACTTAACGACCTAATCAAGAGACGAGCGGAGGAATTTCAAAGCGCAAACGCGCGATCATTCTAACACCGTCTTGACGCCTCGGGCTAAAAAGCGGTATTATAATTATAGTGTGTTCTTTGTTCTTTAGCCGAACGTTATCTCTTTTTTTTGCGAAATTCCTAACTAAACTTATGCGTGAATGCATAAAGTAAGAGAAATAATTTGTAGATCAAACATTCTTAAGTAATTTTGATAAAAATATATAATAAAGAGAATTCAAATGAATACGAATTTTTCTAAACAATATAAATTAAGTTAAGTCTGTCGAATCCTATAAGCAAACAATAGCGTGTTCCCTGCAAAAGAATAGCCTCACGAATCACATAGCTCGACTATAAAATATATACGAAGACTGGTATAAGAAGCCATAAAAAAAGCGTTTTGCAGCCAGCTAGGCCCTGTATTTAGACACACGAAGGAGCGCAGCTCGTGGCCTTATACCCCATAAGACTTTTTCGACTATTATACACACACACATAAGACCGCGTATTATATATGGAAGAGTAAGGGGTTAGAACTGTGTAGCAGAGAGCAAGAGGTTATATAGAGGTGTGCGATATTATATATACACGCGGAGCTTCTCGAGCGTCGGCAAACATCAAGGCTGCGTCACGCCCCCTGACCGCCTCCTTTAATCATCGGCTCATTACTCATTAGTGCTAATGAGCCACGCGCGCCATCCTTTTTATAGTACACGCGAGCATGTGTGTATATGGATTATATATCGCCGAAAGCAACACCTTATGCGCGACCATTTCGAGACCATCGTCAAGTTATATTATTCGTTTTGAATAAATTTCTCTTTCGCTGAAAATATATATTACTTAAATAATAAATTCAATTATACATAATTATTCCACGCGTAATTAATTAACAAGAAATTTTCTATTACCGCGAATCATCAAGTCAAATTGAAGTATCTCACGTTACGAGAGTGATTCTGAAACTATGTATATATAAGGCTCGAGGTCCGACTCGTGCAGGAAGAGAAAAGGGCGGAAAGATATAGGGACAAGCGTACAGAGTATGAACGTCTAGTCGTATATATACGTTTATATCGTGCGCGCGCCGCAGATAAGACACACGCGAGCGTATAGTCTCACCGCTAAGGTATACTCGCACGATTTCGCTCGAGGGTCGATATAATTCACAACTGGCTTTATTCTACTTGTCGGCGAGTCGAGAACCGCATAAAGGAGAGACAAAGAGAGGTGACGACGACGACCACGTGCTTTAGCATTTTTTTGTTTACCCTTTGTATATAATACGTATAGATTCTAGTCTGTCTTGTTCTATGATTGACTAATGAATGCTCGCGATTTGAATGTATACGAAGTAATGAATTAAGCTAATCAGCCAACATGATCAATTAAACGCCCGCGTGTGTTCATTGTAAATCATTTGCGTTTTATCTGCTTCTATTGTATATCGACGCGGTACGTATCGGTAGAACGGGTTTGATCTAAATCGGTGATTTATTGTTATATTAGCTATACCTTCATTATGTTTTCAACGTGTATTCTAACCAAAAGATAATTTACGTAATGTAGGATCAATCACTTTTCTTCTCATAAAACCCACTGTATCAAATATACCTCGATCGAGTACATCTTCAATGAATCCTCAATCTCGAAATCCTTGATCACGAGAAAGCAGCATTATCCATCTCTCGGAAGAAAAACGAGCCCAGCGAATCTCGCAGGATTGGCAAAAGAGCCCTTCTTTCCACTCAAGCATTCACGGGATAAAGTCGAGGGGATATCAAGCAAAGCACGTAAGTCCCATCAGCCTCCCCCTTCCCCCCACACAGAAAACAAGCCGTGACATCGTGTGCCCAGCGAAGCGACCACGTGTAACGAGAGAAAAGCAGCAGCAGCAGCGTCCACATCCGTCATGACCGTCGGCCCGTTAAATTGGCGCCACCTGCCACCCTCTCCGCAACTGACTCATGCCTTCTCTTCCTTCTGGCTGCACGTTTGATGCATTTATAATACCAACGCTCAATGACCCTTGACTCTCGGAGGCCACCGGACTGGAAGTTATTGCGGATTGAAGCACTGCTGCAGCATCCATGACTATTCGTTTCTGTATATACAGGCAGGGGGTTGGTTGGGTCGCGTGCTGATTTTCGTCCTGGCGGAAGAATATTATTATATGGAGCTTTGGCTGTGACGCCTACTGCAGCCGACAAAGGGAAAAAGTCGTCGTGTGAATTTATTATTGTGGTGTACTCTGTGATGGGATGAGGATTGAGTGTGTGTCGTAACAAAGGGATCTTTATTTTTGTATTAGAATATCAAGTGAAGGTGTTTGGAAATTTTTTGTATACTTGTATCAAAAATGAAGAGTACTCTGTGGTTGCTGATATTCTCTTCTGCATATTGGAGTTTGTATTCTGAACGATCCCCTAGAAACCTTCGTCCCTCTAGAGACTTATTAGGCATTCTGTTTCCCGTACACACACACACACACTCTTGTATTTACAATACTCGATAGAATTCGAGAGAGAAACTCTACTGGGATTCCGCTCTTATATCTAATCACAATATTGTGCTACTGACAATACATAACAAGCGTCCTCGTATTAATAACTTCCCAAAACTCAATTAAAAATTCACTCAATTATCAAAAGCATCGCGCCCATCTTATCGGCCTGCCTTCGTCAAGAAAAGCATCTCCAAATAAATAAGAAATCATTGGGTTACATCAGAGCAGCCATTAAGCCACCAGCAGGACTTTCTCCTCGCGCGGGGGCTGCTGCGCGTAATGTGATTGTTTCCGAGCGAGTGGAATGGGTGCAGCCGTGTGATGACTTCATCCACCCCATCTCGCGCTATTTCTTTCCCAGCACTTTCGCCCATCTCTCTGCCAAAGAGATGAACGCGACGGAGCGTCACTAATGACGAGAGCGAAAAAAATAACACAGTGACAGCATAACGGAGATGATTACATTAGTTTTTGCCTGCCAAGATTTGTTGTTCTGAATTTGTAGACCAGCAGTGCTAATGTTTAGTAGAAATACTTGCCAACTGACCCTCTTGAGAAGTATAGATAGTTAAACGTTCCTCTGAAAAAAAGAGCATCTTGTATACGGGCAAAGCATATAAAAGGATTCCCTCAAGCATATTTCTCACAACCTAGGCGCCCTCGCAGATGTCGTCAAACCGGAAGCGTTTCTCGATACGAATCAAACCCCGTGTATATGCTTCTAAAATCCATCAGGGAGAGTCGTTCGCTTGAAAAATTCGAGCTACAAGAATATCTTCGATCGGCGCAAACAAAAGTCGGCAGATAGCTGCGCCGGATGCATTGTGGCTCTTGTTTTCACGTCTGCATTTTGTCCCCGTGTGTATATAATATGCGTCTTTTGTTAGTTCTCCTCTCATCGCGTATATAATACACGCGTCCGACTATATATAGCCGAAAGGATTATATACGCTCAGGCGAATGCGAGGGAAATCCTTTAATGGCATTGTTGGCATTTGAATAAAACACGAAATATGATACGAGATCGGCGGTCCTACTCCCGCTCTCGTGTCTAGTGCTATACTCTCGGGTGTTGGGTTACTTACTTCGCGAACTCACGCGTGCGATGGATTAATCGTATGGCAGACCGTTGATGCGCCCTTGATACAAGATAAAGGGGTTTTATACGTTTTTCGCTTCCGAGAAAAAAGGTGGACGAGGTTATGTTTTACTTTTATCCGTGCCTGCTGTTGCTCTCAAAAATATGTAGTCGGTCGAATGTATTAGAATTTCTTTGGTTAAGGTTCTAATGTTCGTATGTATTTATAAAAAAAATTTTCCGTTCACACGCATAACTCATCAGTTTTACTGTCGTCGTGATTCATAGATAATTGTCTGTGTTGCCTTTTTCGCAATCTGATAGTAGATCTCTCGGATATAAAGTAGCGTGACAGGTGTGGCGCGAAATTATTAATGAACTTTCCGTCGTTTTAAAAGAAGCGACGAAATACGCATTTGCATTTTATCCGATCATTTTATTCTTCTACACGAGATAATAAATCATTTATTATCCTGGATTTATTCGCGATTAAAAATAAGAAAAGAAGAAGAAGAAGAAGAAGCAAAATTGAATTTAACACGATAAGGACGTCCCGTGAGAAAGCCACGAGAGAGACAGTGTTTAAATTCAATCCTTTATCGCTGGCCTTTACGCGCGAAACCATTTGGATCGTCATTACCAGCGAACGTGATGGCCATTTTAAAAAAGTATTGCTTGTTCCTAGAAATATGTATACATTCTTTTTATCTTATTTGGGAGATTCGTCCATTATTCCAACACTTTATCCACGTACCGAGCGCCACACCATCTTATTATGTATTCAAGACCGTTTTCTCGAATACACTCTCTCGACAAGACAAGAATACCGTAATAGCCAAATTTTTGTTTTCTGCCGAACGTGAATTTCACGCAGAATTTTACAGGAAACCATTGTACTAAACACACGAATTTAACAATCCGGTACAACAATCACTTGTAATCTTTAAGTATATGGACGCGTCCATAACTGTAAACATATATTATTGACCAATTAAAAAAAAAAAAATGTTCGCACGACCATTATAGATAACCTTGCAACAAAAAATGTGATCCGTCCAAATTTATATCCCAAATAATTACCATAGTTACATAAGCAAATTTATTATAAATTCCCCGGAATATTTATCCTCACCTGCGAAATAAAATCGAAAATATACAGAAATATATCTATATATAATATAGTCACAGTGTGGCACTGGTCTCTGAGTCGGTTCTCACGATCGCGCGTCTAAATCGACGAAACTTTATGCCCGAATGTCTCTTCTTGTTTCAGGTGAGTAGATGCACGATGTCGTTGGATTTCGCATATGTTAATTTGGGTCCAAGCCGTCGTCGAGCGAGAGCAACGCGAAAGAGAGACAGAGGGACAAGAGTATAGTCTTTTTTCCTCGTCTTTAACGCGGTGGTCTCGCTCGTCGTCGCGCTCGCTCGGTGAGTATTATTATACATATATATACATATATATCTATATACACACAACGCGAGTCTGATCTACTCGTAAACTCACCGGTCTAATGGCTATGGCGCTTGCCATTTACACGCCCGTCGGCTTTTCGTTCCTGCGTACAATAAGTCGGAAAAAAGAGAGAGAGATGTGTATAGCCTGGCGATCCACGAATACGTGCAGGGGTATATATAGCACAGTGTGTGCCAAAATTTTACACATGCATCTGTTGCCATTTATCCCGTCGGCTCGGAGGATCGCCAGGAAATTTGAGTTAACGTCTTTATAGCAATTTTATTATTAACGTCATATCGCGGTGTTGATGAAATCGTTTTGCGGAAATTATTTCGGATTTGTATCTGACTTACTTCGTCGAGATTTGAAATTTCCTCTAAATTATAACACGTTATAGAGTGTACTATTTAATGATAATATTTTTTTTCTTGCTATTTTACGTTAAAATTTGTTTGTCGAATGAAATTCTCGGTCCCTAAAGCATTTTTTAATCGCATAAATATATTTATAATCAAATAAGATGCGGTAAGTATTGCTATGTAAAGATGTCATTCTTCTAAAAATGTATATTTATCGTGGTATATATTGTATACAGATATTTGAAACCAAAGATTAATCAAATAATTCTGTGCCTATAAATCAAAAATGGAAAAACACATTGTTTCCTATATTTCCATTCATCTCAAAAGCGCAAAGTAAAATATTCATAATTCACTTTGTTTGAGCTTAAAATAATTGAAAAAAGCACTGATTTAAAACCATCAGAGGTCGATAAATAAAATTTGGCGAGGCTATTAATTCCCAAGATCGTGCGAAATTGATTAGACTGAATTCGCAAATAATTTTTATGTGAACCACTTGGACGATGTAGCATCAAAATATCCGTAACGTGCGCTACTACCAAAGTTCTCTTTGAAGTTATACGAGTGTAAACAAGCGATATACTTAGCGCAGTCGTGAGTTTATTAGCTCTGAAAGCTGAGAGATAGAAAGCGCAAAAAACAAGGGTACAAAGTGTCGTGAAACAGAGTGAAATATAGACATTATAACAGAAAGCCGGAGAGGAAATGTTTAAAAAAAATACAGGAAAGAAAAAAACAATGCTATTTATTAAACAAATAAAATGTAAAAGCATATTCGAAATGTTTTGAAGAAAGAATATTACAAATAATAAAAGGTACTTATCACAATCAGGCATTTTCAATCGAAATAGAATTTTGAATAAAAAATTTGCGCACTAAAATTTTATAATCTCAACTACAAAGTTACAAACCTTAACAGATGCCAAACGATGCCAATGACCCTAGCTTACTAATCACATCTCACAAAGTTCTATATACGAGGCCGCTCAATGGCAAACAAGCGGATGGGACACAAAAAAATCCTCTGAAAAAACAAACGACCGCTTAAAAGTTTCCGATTCTTAGGGTACACAGCTCGGAAGTGCATAATATATCCCCGCATCGCAGCGGAGCGATATTAAAAGAAAACCCGCGGGATTCCCTCAAACAAACGCGCTGCTCTATACAGATACCTATATACCCGGCGCAAAAAAACGTTAGGCCATCGAGACGATAATTCAAGCAAAAGGATGCATCCATCCTGTGCGCTCTCACTCTGCTCCCTTTTTAGCCCCGTCTCCGAACTTTTACACGCGCTTCGTTCAAAAATAGAGTCCACTCGAGTGTTTTGTCGAAAGAGAGAGAGCCAACTCTCACAACTTCCTTAGGCGCCGGCTTTCGTTTCTTCCGCGCCGAAAAACTCTGGTGGCGGTCCCTCGGGGATAGATATACAAAGTGAGAGAGAGAGAGATAGATATAGTTGGGAGAGAGTCAGTTTTTCCCTGCTTCAGCGGAGAGTGTCGAGGAGCATAAATCTTTGCGGCCCGTACACCACTTCTCCCCTCGAACTAATCAAATTTGGATTCGGATCGAAAGCTTTTCTCCCCCCGAAGAGACTGTACCTATAGGATAAACAAACCTAGGATTTGTCGAGTGTAAGCATGAGAGGTACTTTGGCTTTCTTTCTTTTTATCGCTTTTTGATTCTTGTGATGGATGTGTCGATAGAAGCCATTCTAGCTATGAAGTTTGTGTGTTTTCGTAAAATCGCTGTTCAGCTGAAAGTATATTTTCCTTGTCATACAATTGTCGCTAAATATTATTAATAGAAATCTGGTTGAGAATAAAATTTACCGTTTTTTGGGAGTCTGAAAATACGTTGATTAACGACTTGAAAAGCTTGGTCAAATTTATCGGTACGCTTTTGAAATTTATCATTTTTCACAATTAATGCATTGGATTAAGTATAGATTATATTTTTAACGGGAAAATATGGTCAGTATAAACAAAACTCTTTTTTCTACTTCTTTATATTGTTTTTAATTTAGAATCACCATATTTCATTGCTTATTTTAACCGAAATGCAATCTACGTCCAACTCGAAATGCGTTTGCTACACCATAATCGAGCTATAAGTCAAGCAACACCCCTGCAATTTGATGTAACAGTTTGGACGCGGATGAAGGATGAAAGCTCTTAGCAATTGACCTGCTTTTAACCCGTTTTCGTCGTTCCTCCGCTATTAATGTAATTTCGCGGAATTAATAGCACTTTCCTTTAATATTTCAGAGAGAACATCCATTCGGACGTGCTTTTAATTGAATATCAAAAATAACGATCATCATTTTTTATGTCAATGTATTGTTTTACAGAGTAGAAAATTCCTCGAAAGAGTATTAGAAATCAACGAAATCTACTAGAAAAATTGCAATACAGCCAAGTGAACATCTTCGTAGCTACAGCATAACGACGCGACGTCGTGCATATACTCGCGATTATTGTCAGGCATAAGAGAGCCATTATCTTGCTCGACATGTACACGCGACGGCTGTTTGGCATCGGGACAAATCTGCGCGATCAAGCTTCGAATACAAAGTCGGCAGTCGCGAGCCCACAACTTTCCGTCGGACGATTAAATCCGACGGTTATAGGCACTCGTAGCTTGGAAATCTTCGTTTTATGCATCAAAAATGAAAATAAGAAAAGAAAAATAACGATTCGTGCTATGTATATACATATACGTATTATAAACACAAAGCAAGTGTTCATGATTCGATTCTCCCTCGTGCGATTGTTCAATCTTCCTCTATGGAACAAGTGGTCCGCAGAGCGCTCGTTTGTCTCAATTTGTGACAGGGACACGTGGCGCGCGTTTTGAAAAATGCACGTTCACCCGCCGCCGAGCTGAAACTGCGCAACGATGCCCAACGTGCGAACCCCCGCGGGAGTCTCTTTTATGGACGAAAAGTCGTTGATTTACTTTTTCATTCGTGAGTTGATTATTATACAAGGGAAGTAACATATAAGATACAAAAGCCAGGTTTGGTTAGACAAATTTGTTAATTAAATTCTTAAGCTATACTATTTCAACTAAAGATCCGCAATCCAAGCAATATAGGCGAAACCCTTTTGATATCTGTTTTTCTGCGTGGATGAAAAAGATCCACAGCATATAAGCAGATAATCGCTCGAAATACCACCTCACCCGCTTTGGAATGCGCAGGAAAGACTAAAAGGCTACCGCGGCTCGTACATCGCTCTAATTTACCGAGCCGGATGTCCCCCGAAACAAAAAAAAATGCGCGCAAATATGCACTTTTGTTCTCGCAGCATCACAGCGAGACTAAGAAGAAGGAGAAGAAGAGACGTGTTCTCTGTCGTTCGCAAGAAAGAACAAAGCTCGCCGCGCGTCGCATACCAGCTCGCGTCAAAGTCGATCTCGTCCTTTTGTTCTTGCGCCTCTCTCGGCAAGCCAAGATGGAAAGAAATGCTCTCGCGGTGTCTGTGTGTATGAAATTCGGGATATAGATGTAGTCGGACCGCTCGGAAATCATTTCGGCCTCGTTGCGGATTGATTGACGGTGCGAGCTCGAGCGTATTTGATGAACAACATCTGCGAACGCACGAGGTGATTGGAAGTGAGGAATCGAGTGTGGCGTTTGTTTGAAAATTATTCTAAAATGTATAATAATGTACTTTTTTATATAGCCGCAGTGAGTTTATTCCTCTCGAAGGACTCGACGCTCTTTTATCTCTCCCTTCGATATATAAATATATCAGGCCTTCCACTTTTATCGCGCCGTCTTTTTCTACGATTTTTGACCGTACTCGTGCAGAGATGCGAGTTACGCAAACGCATATTATGTATATATACGCAGTCTCTCCGGCGATCGGTGAATTTATTCGAACGACAGTCTCAGGTATGTGTCGCTGATAGGAAGGCGCGATAAACGACGGCAACGAATGACCATAGATAAAAGCCGCATATATATACATGCGCAGCTTTTGAGAGCAAATTTAAGACGGAGATTCTCGGCGCTATAAAACCAGCCGGAAACTCACTTTACGCAATCGTATAGACTCGTTCGAGTGTATAACTGCTTCATTTTTGGAAGTCGGAAATGATTATTGCGAGAGGATGATAAGAAATATCGGCTTCGTTGGATTAAAGTATATCGATATATAAGTATACAGCTCGTAAGATAATTTTTCTTCCCGCGCACGTGCGCGACACGTAAAACGCCGGCAATATGAGTATATATACTTGCATCAATGTTTCATATTAATGCGGTGTCGTCCTGCGCGAGAGAGCTATACTCTAAGTGGTTTCGCTCGTAAAACCCTGTACTACGATACACCTCCAGAAAGATAAGTACACCGGCTGCGATCGAGACTAGAGTTACAGGCGGTAGACGAGGGTGGAAAAATATGCGTATAGTAGACCTGCTATAGAATACTTACTCTTATTGCTATATAAAGTCAAAGAAAATTGCGAAATGGATTCTTTCAATTACACTGATACTGTTTTTTTTTAACGATTGTAAGGAAACGTCTTAATTGAATATGTATAACATTAAAGTGAACGAACATTAGTTTTAAGCCGGATTTTACCTGATGGGTCAAGATTGCATTCGCTATAACCTGTATGGTTATATGCTAATCGTAAATTCGAGAAAGAAAAAATAGTACTGCTCAGAGGCGCGTAACTCTTTTAACGAGCATTTTAAGTGTAATGCTTGTAACTTATTAGAGAGACTCTGGGATTAATTAGTCCTACTGATTTAAGTTGCTCGGGCAGAGATATTTTCATGGATTTAACAAGTGCAGCGCGGGGTTTGCGTATTACAATGATCGTAATTAACTATAATTGCGTCGTAAAATATTTTAAAATAATTTTACCATATATATGAAGAGTATCATAGATCCGCGTGATATATCACAAACCTCTTATACAAAAATCTATATAACACTAAATTTTCAAACATTTTCCAAGAAATACGCGTCTTGCGGACATTTAGCACAGCGTTATATTTTTGCAAAAAAATGCGCACTAAAATTCTGCTCACACACATCGACGGTCTCTCTCTTTCAACAAAAAAAAAAGAAGAAAAAAAACCACAAAGTAGAGAGTCAGAGAAGATATAGTCGCGTCCAAAGGAGACTATATATGCCGTAAAGCTGAAAACGCGCGCTATATACGCCGACACACACGCGCGCGCGCATATAGGGGCCTTATCTTGGTGATCTCGTTCCAGCGCGTACCTGTGCGCGCCTATATATATATACATATATATAAGCAAGTATAGTCGCTCGCGCCATAGTGTACAAGGCGCGCGCTGTCAGCTGGCGCAAAAGCCGTGCGCGCACATAAACCCACCGCTTCTCTCTCGTGTGTTCGTATGTATATATAGTATATAGTCAGCTATAAGGGAAGCGAAAGACAGAGAGGAAAAAGGGCAGGCGCTTATACCGTAGAGAGAGAGAGAGAAAGAGAGGAAAGGAGAGAAAAAAGAGGGAAACAAGATCTGCGCGCGCGAGTATCGCGTTACCCGAGGGAGAGAGAGAGAGCAGCGTCTGCTTTTCGCGTGTATATAATATAAATAAAACGAGAAGATGCGCGCTCGAACGGCCCAATAAAATTGAGAGACACGCACGACTCGAGGATCGGATCCTCTCGCTAATCTTCATGAAAAACAATGCAGGCGCGTCGCTCGTAAAGGTCGTCCTTCGAGCGACGGAACGATTTTAATTTCGTATAGTATGTATTATATAGCTGACAATCGGCGGAGGTTGTAAAATTGCGTAATTTAATTTATATGTATATACGAGTGATTAAAAAAAAAACGACAGATTTCCCGACTAGCTCTTCGTGAATTCATGCAAGATCGACGCTCGAGATAATTCTAAGCACAAAGTTTTCCTCTCTTTGGACTCTGCACTGTCAACTTCTCTCTCGTTGTTCATTTTCCTCTTGTGTGTTTCGTTATCCTTTTATTTTTTGTACGCAAGCTTCTCGGTAACATGTCGGTCCCGATTGCGAGCCCTGTCTCCGCGACTATAAACATCGCGGCTTTATCTGAGCGAGTTTTATTGGCGCGAGAGTTTCTGCAACGGAACGGGTGAACAAGATCTCAAGCGGATCGCGCCGTTTAAGTATATATACGTGAATGCGCGCGACTAAAAAGTATAATAAAAGAAAATGTCTGCTCGATTTGCATCGCGAGAAATTTTCGTTCTGATCTTTTTTGCCGGTTTGTGGGGATGTACAGAGGTGATTAGAATTATTTTATGAGAATTTTATCTGCGGAAAATGTGATATTGGTTTACGTGCTGCTTTATTATTTGAGAAAAAGAGTGTGAAATGTGTTTCATTATTATGCGATAATCGGCTCAGTCAGCTAGAAAGTATAACAGATGTAATTTTTTAATCCGTGACGTTTATAGTGTGTGCTGATTTTAGAATTAATTTTACGCGACAATTATATAATCATGCAAATTCATTGATGAATCATCAATAAACTCGGCATCAATTAAAGTAGTCCTCGCTCTATACAGCTGCCGTTCTACCGAATTTAAGCTTGTACTCACCAGACCTTCAAATAGTTGTTCAAACAAAAAACTGCGAAATTTCATTCTAAAATTCCCTCAATTATACATTATTCCTATACATATAATATACAAGAGCTTTATCGAACTCCGCGCGGCTTCTTCAACATCATCATGTTTTATGAATGAATCCGAACAATTCGCTGCGACTCTATAAGAATATATACCTCCTTTTGTTCTTCTGGCTGCCGAGAGCATCGTCTTTTTTTTTAATCCCCTTTCGCGATTTTCTCTCTTTTTTAGCGCACGCACTCGCGACAGCCACGCTGCACCAATTACAATGTTCGCTTTCGTGGATCGATATTTATTCGCTTTCTTTCTTTGTGCAGCAGCAGCAGCAGCGTCTTGGCTGCTTTTTTCTTATCGGTTCGTCCTTTTTCGCGGGACCACAACCTATCGCCTGGCGGCTGCAGCTTGTATGTAAGTGGCTCCGCCGGATAAAGGTTTCTTACGAGAGCGCGCAAAAAGGAGTAGAGAACTGGTCCCGGCGGCTGTGGTGTGTTGCGTGTATGTGATTTGCATATTGAAAAAATCGAGGCGGTCGTCCAAAGAGAGAGAGAGAGGGAGAAAGAGAGATAGAGGGCCTCTCAATCACTGGATACTTTGCCGCTTCGTTCTCTCATTGTCTTCTCGCGTCGCCACCAGAGAATTATGGTAAATCAGTTTTAGGGAGGTCTCTCTAACTCGGCTGCAGTATTATGTTGATGAGCCTCTGTGTTCTGGTAAATCAAGCGTTATTTTTTTTTTAATTGTTTGCTTTTGCATTGCATTGTTGTCCTCGCGAAAAATAATTTAATACAGCATAAATAGAGATTTTATAAAAGATGAAACAAAAATTTTAAACGCGCACAGTGATAATTTACAATCGCACTAGGTTTAACCGCGCTGTGTGTGATAGTATGAAGCGCGCATTAAAACGGCGTATAATATAAACTCCGCGCGATATGCCACGGCATTAAATTCAATCGCGAGCTGCAGCGGCGGCACTGAATTTCTTGCAAAATGTCCGGAGAAAATGATTTGCGAGAACTTAGAAGTAATTTACGGTCATGCCTCTTCTTGCGTCGTAACTCTTTTTACGCTGTGCGCTTTCTTTCTCGTATATATATACAAGGCACCGCTCTCAGATACTCTATGGCTGTGTTTGCACAAGCGCAACTTTGAAATTGCCCGCTTTCAGCGCTGTTATTATCGTCTATAGTTGTATACTCGCGCCATTTGCGCTTTTGCTTTGTGATGCTCGTGCGATGCTTTTACTTTGCCGGTGTTGTTCATATTTACTTACGAAATCGTGTAGGCTGAAAGTCGTTGTATATGCAGCGAAACAAAAATGAAAATTATTATACGTGTATTATAAGTGGCTGCAGTAGGTTGTAGCCGTAGAGAAAGCAAATGTCGTTGTGTCCAGAAGTAGGAAAAATTAGAATATTAAATTTTTCGTTATTGTATATATAGTTTGGAATTATGGTAGAAGAATTATCACAAATTTGGAAGAAAATAAACAGCCGAGTTTTTAATAAATGCATTAAATAATTCAATATATTCATCATGCTTGGGTCTTTGTATTGCTAGAGTAAGCTTAATGATTATATGTAATTCAATAAGATGATAATAATGAACTTTCTTATTTTTGAGCGCCGACAGTATGCCATTTATCACGTGATCGAGCTATAGATACCTTTTGCAATCTATATTTAATATTAGCTCAAGTGTATTTGTTTATGATTGAAGAGCTTAAATTTTCCATGTTATCGTTTAATCATCTTCCGCTAAATGACGAGAGTCTATCGAAAAATTCTTTTTCGTGAACATATAGTTTGTTTAGATTGTTAGATTACTATTATGATTAGTCTAACAAACATTTGCTATATACACCACTCGAATATTTACATGATAAACTGCAGAACATTACTGTGTCAATATTGATAAATGGAATGCGATCATTGAGAAAAACCTTAAAAGAAATAATTTTTGTTTCAAGATATACAATGTTCTGAACTGAATGAATGATCTTAGTGGTAAATATTCCAATTGGATTATCGATAATTGCATACTTATTTGGCATATATAATACAAAGGATAATCTCTGATAAATGGAACATTTATGCAGAAAACAAAAAAGAGAGTGCATATATATATATATATATAAAAACGAATTGAGGGATTTAAAAAATATTAAACATCGTGTTTCGTATAAATATTACTGTATTTTCGAAATTCATTACAATTCAATAAATAGTTTTTCAATATCGTATATACAAAAGCGAGATACAAAGAGTATGGAGAAATTACTAGATTTCGAAGCAGACGACGAATCTTTATAAATACAGTGTTTTACAAAGTCTTATTTTTCATACAACTTCATGCATCGATAAATAAAGTTTGACTTTATAATATCAACAAAGAAAGAAAAAATTGCAATCCCTACATAACAATTAGACGTCGATTTGGCAGTGATGCACTTGTAAAAGAGAATCTCTTCCTGACACTCGCCTACATACGCCGGTTTATTTCGACGTCCGCCGTCGCTTCGAGTGTCTCGCACTGAAATTGCGCGCCGGCTTTCACTGGTTTAACGATTATTTCGTACCGACACACACGCGATCACACTCTCTGTTTATACTGTCAAAATGTCTTTCTCTCATACATTTTTTTCCTATTTAAAATTACACTAACAACAACGAAAACATGTTTATAATTTTACGCTCCGAAATAGGATTTTCTTTTCGTTCGGCAATCGTGCTTCGTTACGAAAGTGAAAAAAAGCAAAGTTTTCCAGCGGGAAAGCAAAAAACATGTATATAACACAACAACAAACGGGCTGATATTTTTCACTTTCGATCTCTTCGACAACACGTACACTCGAAACGTCAGTATATATATTTATGGCACTAAAATTCGAAGAAGAAAAAAACGCAAACATAGTCCTTTATCGAGAGGCGCTCACGGATCGAGCATCACAGAATATGAAAGTTCGAATAAAAACAAGAAAGATGAGAAATCCTCTTTGTGCGTGCAGAGAAACTAGAGCTTTTCCAGCGCGGCACTGTTCGTCAGCATCTCGCGGGTCAGTCTCCAGACTTGTTTAGCCGCGTTCTCCAGACCACTCGGTGATTTTCCCTTGAACAGGTCGAGGTTCGGCAGGAAGTAGTGCGGGCACCTTCTGCACTGCAGACACGATATAAGCTGCAGAAATATCCCGTTTATACGATCTGCCAGACAGACGTCGTCCCACTCGGCTTCGTGTGGATGTTTCTCGCACTCGTACAGCAGCAGCGTCTTCATGTGATAACTCGTGACCGGATTACCCGGCAGATCGAGATGCCGGTCCCTCAGCGTCTTGAGTATACTGAGACAACGTCTCCGACTTGCTCCCTGTAGCAGTCTGTTTTCCGCGTCGAGGAAACTCAACGCCCAGGCGTCGCCCTCCATCGCCGATTGCTTACCCTGGAGACCGATGCACTCCTTGGACAGCATGTCGAATCCCTCGGTCTTGACCTCGGCCACGAGGTTCGGATGTGGCCAGGGTATCTGGGGTATCGGCCAGTGCGAGGCCGACCTCGGCCAGAGTCCCGCGCACTTGAAAGCCGGCGTGATCTGCACGACGTAGCGCTCGCGGATGCGCAGCTTCACCTCCGTCGTGTCGGCGATCATCTTGACTGAGTCTCGGTAGGCGCACTTGTCGCAAGCCTGGGCCACCAGGGTCTGGAAACGCGAACGTATCTTCCGGGCGGACAGGTAACCCGAGGCCGTGATGAACTCGACCCAGAGGGACATGGACCTCTTGCGGCCGTCGCTGAGCTTGAGGACAGCGCAGCCTGGTAGGGTACCGTCGTCCACGAAGTTGAGGACACCCATCTGGTTGAGGTAGATGACTATCTCGAACTCGGTCGGCGAGATTACGTCGAGGCCGTCGAACCTGCCGTTGTAGTCTGTCAGCGAGGAGATGAACCGCGGCTCCTGGACCTCGACCTCCTTCAGCACGTCCTGCACTACCCGACAGACCTCCTGGATGGTCTTGGCTACTTGGCTCTTTCGAGCCATCACTCGTTCGCCGAAGTACTTGTTCAGCTGGTAGACCATCTTCGACTGGGCGGTCAACATCTCCGGTGGCACCAACATCCTCGCTCTTCCGATTGTCGTCTCAACGATTCACAGGGAACAAACAAACAAACTTAGCTCATGCTCACGACACCCTCACCATGTTGTTTCGCGCACGAGAACTTGTGTGTATTGTAAAAATCGACGCGTACAATAGTGAACGGAGCAGCTCTTCTCGAAAGGAGCGAAGCGCCGCGCTGAGAGAGAACGAGTCGAGTGGAGAGGAAGCGAGTCTCTCTCTCGAGTCAGACTGCGCCGCCACCACCACCACCACCACCACCGGCAGGTGATCTCTCTCACTCTTTCTCGCGAGACTCGATACCACGCCTCCATGTCGTTAGCTCAGGCCAATCCCGAGACTCCGGGGCGGTACATAGCCTCGCCCTTCGCGCATCGATCCGCTGCTGCGGCTCTGGTGTATATATATATAGCACCCCTGCTTCTCTACACCGACTGTATTTTATCCTACCCTCGGCCCGACCCTTGCAACGTGAATTATGCAGCAGCGACCTCTCGTTGTTGCCTCTGCCGTTTTTTCCTCCCATCAGTATTGGTGTTGCCGTGTGTGGATACATTATTATTTTCGAGAGTTGCGGGGGTGAGGTCGATGTTTCCCCTCTACTTTTGGACGGCTTATTTATTTATCACGGCTTTTTCAATATGGCGCTAGATATATACTACTTCTCGGGGAGCTTTGCCTTATGTGAGTGATAGCCGACGTTTGCTGAATTGATTTAGGTATTATATATATACACCGCCGTGAAATAGTGTGTTGTGACACGCGCCGCGGGCGCGCGCGCACCGGATTTAATGAGTTTTCGGCTTTTAATGAGCGCGGAATCTCTTCCGTTGATGAAATTTACTCGGGGAGACTTTTGATCGATCGCTTTCTTACTTTTCCGCGAGAGTATATGAATGTTATGCTCTACATCTGCGATAAGAATTTTTGATTGCAGTATATTTAATTTAAATAAACTAAAGTCAATAAGTATATATAGGTGAATGTATATATATATAGCTTATGTAACAATGCAACGCGCGAAACGATAAATAAAAGAAGTTCTAGAAAGATAGTCGCGCGTTTGAATATATGTAAAGCGTCTTCGGGACTTATCGTGTATAATTACATAGAAAACGAAGCGACTTTATTTTCATATGAGCATTTACCTGTTCGCAGCTCGTCGCAGTATAATTATTCAGCACAGTTGCGCAAAACCGGTAAATTACGCGCTTATCGAAGCTGCGAGTGACAATGGCAAAGTTCATTTTGCAATGCAAGCGTAGAAATGCAACTTGTTCGCGCTATGATAAAGAAAACCTTGACAGTTTTTTTTTTTCACAATGTTTAATTTATTAGAATTCAGTTGGAAAGTTGGTATTTTTTTTATTTTAAAGAAGCAGGAGTATGTGCATAATAAAGTGTATTTATTTATAACTATGTACATCGTAATTATATGCTCTACATAACGCACTATTATTATTATTATACAAAAAATAAATATGTTTAAATAATAGAATAAAAGTATATACATCCAACAATTCATCGTTTTACACTAATTAAAGCACGATATTTCAACGGAAAACATTATATAGTTTAGAGTTATATTTCAAAATTATGAATAACATCTCAGTCAACAAATAGAAGACACTTTTATAACAGTAGTATGAATTTAAGAAACATGTAGCACCAATTGAGAGATACGTATATATGTATTATGTATAAGACCATTATATAGGTGAATACAGTACATAAGGTTATGTAGATGAATATTAATAAATAATATTATTATAGTTTGTACAAAAGTACAAAGTCGAATAATTAATTAATTTTGACGAAATTTCTCACTAAACGTTATATACGTATACAGTCGCGCATATCACAAACTATATCCACTCTTTGTAAAGATCATCGTAAATCGCAATCATGTAATGACTCTAAAAATTGACAAACAAAAGATTGTATTGATTCCATGCGATTTCCATACATCTTTGTATTTTTTGGTACACGTCGCAGCAGCACACTCTGAAAACAATTTCTCGCACTTAAAAAAACAAAACTAAATAAATAAATAACAAGAAGAAGGCTAAAGCTTCTCGAGAGCTCGACTGTTCATCAAGAGTTCCCTGGTCAGTCTCCAAACTTGCTTCGCCGCGTTTTCCAGTCCGCTCTGTGATTTACCTTTGAACAGATCCAAATTGGGCAAAAAATAATGGGGACACCTCCTGCACTGCAGACACGATATCAGCTGAAGAAATATCCCGTTAATCCTGTCGCCCAAACACGACTCGTCCCACTCGGGCTCCATAGGATGTTTCTCGCACTCGTACAGGAGCAGCGTCTTCATGTGATAACTGGTCACCGGATTTCCCGGCAAATCCAGATGCCTATCCCTCAAAGTCTTCAATATACTCAAGCATCGTTTCCTGCAGCCGCCCTGCAACAGTCTCGACTCGGCCTCGTTGAACGACAGCACCCAGGCGTCGCCCTCCATGGCCGACTGCTTACCCTGCATGACCACGCTCTCCTTGGACAGCAGATCGAATCCTTCGGTCTTGACCTCGCCGACGAGGTTCGGATGTGGCCAGGGTATCTGGGGTATCGGCCAGTGCGCAGCCGACCTCGGCCAGACTCCGGAGCACTTGAAAGCCGGCGTGATCTGCACGACGTAGCGCTCGCGGATGCGCAGCTTCACCTCCGACGTGTCGGCGATCATCTTGACCGAGTCCCGGTAGGCGCACTTGTCGCAAGCCTGGGCCACCAGGGTCTGGAAACGCGAACGTATCTTCCGGGCGGACAGGTAACCCGAGGCCGTGATGAACTCGACCCAGAGGGACATGGACCTCTTGCGGCCGTCGCTGAGCTTGAGGACAGCGCAGCCCGGTAGGGTACCGTCGTCCACGAAGTTGAAGACACCCATCTGGTTGAGGTAGAGTACGACCTCGAACTCGCCGGGCGATATGACCTCGAGACCCTCGAAGCGTCCGTTGCACTCGGTGAGGGAGGAGATGAACCTCGGCTCCTGGACCTCGACCTCTCTGAGCACGTCCTGCACGACCTTGCAGACCTCTCGTATAGTCCTCTGGATCTGGATCATGCGTAGCTGGACCTTCTCGCCGTAGTACTTGTTTATCTGGTGCAACATCTTGGACTGCGCCTGCATCATCGAGGCCGGCACCAACACAATCACTCTCTCTCTCGTCGGGACACGTTCACGTGATAGCGACGAAAACAATGCAGGACATGTCAGCAGTAAAGCTCGTCGTCGTCCTTATCGCAGCAGCCATCTCTCTTTCTCTCTCAGTAGTATATATACAGCTGCGCGATGCCGGAGGATATATAGGATCGATCGGGCCTCGATAACAATAATAAGTAGATACTCTCGGGCTCGGATCCGGCCTATACACAGCAGTAGTATTACCCTTTTGTAAACAAGGGCGCGCGGAAAGAGAGAAAAGACCGGCTCGCGCGCGACGACAGAGTCCCGCTGCGAGTGCGTGTATAATAGCGGGCCTCTCTTGCGATATGTGATGTTTCTACTGCAGCCGAGAGGAGAAATACCTCTTTCTCTCTGTCTCTCTTTGCAGCTCTCGACGCCGGCAGTGGCAAAGTGCCAAGTCCCGCCTCGAGTCGCCGCAAACGCGGCAGGCTCACGTGCCGCGTTTGCGCAGCTCGGCCACGCCTACCCCACCGACAACGAAGAGGGAGTTATATATATATATATATATGTATGTGTGGGTGGGTGTGCGAAGCCTCCCTCTAACGCCGGGCTCGTTTTACCGCACACTCACTGCGCGGAAGTAGATTACCCTTTTTCATGTCCGAAGCCCTTTCTATTATATAGAGACGTATATGCGAGAGAGCTCTCTTGTATTTTGTAATGGCCATGGGTTATGTTGCTGCGACGAGACTCGATCTGTATACTGCGCAGCGATTCGGGGGACGCCCGATTCATTGTCGGCTATTACGCTGTATAATGACTGTCGCGGATCCGATTTCGAGTGTGACATATTGTATTCTGTACCCCTGAAATTCGAGTCCATGATTTTGGCAAATATATACTATATACTATACTGCAATCGTCGTTTTTCTTAAATTATTCTTAAACTATAACAAAAAAGTTTCCAACGCGTGTGTGTGTGGGAAGAACAGAATTAGCTATCGCGACACGCAGTAATTAATTGGGCTTCACGCGTTGCGCATAATTGATTTCCGATTGTGGCGTATCACTATATACTTGAAAAGTCGCACACACACTTTCAGGTTGAAATCGTATTCCGCGAGCGTGAACTCGTAAATTGAATCCTCTCGGACAGATTTATTCCGTCCACGTGATTCGACATCGATGTTCTCCCTCCTCTATATATATATACGTATACTGCACGATCCGGCCTCAATTTAAATATTCAACAACGGCGCATGAGAAGTATAGATAAGGATTTATATTTCCAACGCCTTTGCAGCAGCACACCTTCGGAACATGTTTGATGCAACGCAGCGTCGTCGTCGTGTATATGAACTTTTTTATACTCTTTCGAATTGAAGCTGTAATTGATATTCAATACTAACGAGGAGATGCTTGTAATCAATTGCCTGCTCACGGAATCCTGTCGCCTGTTCAAATATATATACATGGAAATACCACCGAAGTCGTGAACGTACATTCGTTCAATATAGTTTTATCATTCTTATCGTGACGAATGTTTAAAAAAATGTTATATATCTGTTTGATCCTGCAGTGTCATTCATTCGCCAAAGCTTCTCTTCTACTCGGTTCACGGCTAATTGAATAAAGCTCGGGAATCCAATCTACTCTCCAAGTTCGGGCGGAAGATTGCTCTTCCCCTGCAGCGCATCTCTCTCTCTCTAATGCGACTTGATTCATGAGAGCAGCACACGCGTTACTTCGAGGGGTCAAACATTGCTCTCTGCTACATTTTCAACCCCACGAGTATACTTTGCTGTGTTGTGTACCTATATATATATATATACAACGCATTTTCTTCACTCGCGGCCCTAAATGTGCCTTTCATCATCCCATTCCGACGTAATTCGCTTAGCTTCTGAATTATTTGTACACCCTCAAGTGCAGGATGGCTGCAGACTCACGCTGATTAGATAATAACGGACCGGTCGAAACAAAAACTGCGCGTTTACTCGTTTGGCGTTTATTTAGAAGAATGTACTTATACTATGTACGCAGTATAATTTAAGCTCTCGTCAAGTTTTGTATTATCGATAATACAGCAGTTTGATAATACATGGTTTCATAAAATACAAACTTTACACGTATATCTGCAAACTCAAAAACAATGTTACGATATTTGTTTTTTACAAAAATTATAACGACTCGGAACAGAGTTGAAACTTGATGCCCGACCGAATCTACAGCAGCAGCTCATCATTCCTTCTCTCCCCGTCCCATCTACACTTTTCGTCCAGTTGGCCTTTTTTATCCACGTCGCTTCGTTCGTCGAAATTCGTGATCATTAACCTCCCGCATGGTCCTTCGGATTTTTCATTCTCTCTTTCTATCTCTCTGTTTCTTTTTCACTCTCGCTCCTCGCGCAGAGAGTTTTGATAAGATCAGGGAACTATAGCGCGTGTTTTCACCGCTGTTTCGTGGAAGCAAAAGAAGATAGAGACCTCATCGAGAGGAGCGCGAACATGACCTCCTTCGTCCTCGTTGGTGATTGAAATTATTTTGGGATATATATTAATTCACGAATATTATCCTATAACGTTGTCCATTATGGATCACCACGTATTTCTCGGTTCCCGTCTTCTTAAAACATCACATTTTACAATATCAACCCATTCAAGTCATAAAAGGACGTTTTCTACCCAATATATGAACCGAGCTAAAATTGGCCAGTATGGAACGTGTTTCAATATGGAATTGCTATGCAAGCGTCGAGTTAAAAAGAATTTCTATACGTCGTTCACTAATCCGAGAACGTCTCAATCGCAAGTAACACTCGGTTTAGCGTTGCGAACAAAAAAAAAGAAACAGAAATCCGCATTGACACACTCTATAGCCTCGCAAACATCGGAGCCAACAACTGCAAAAGCGCAACCGATCGTCCCAAAAACACACTCCGCTGACCTATTCAATACATATACACAGAACTCGTCGAAGGTGCAGCACTTCAAAGCCGTGTCAATTTCTCAAGGGTCCTTGCGCAACTGCTCTTCTCAAAAGGGAGACAGAAAGAGAAAGAAAGAAAAAAAAACGGAGCAATCCAGCTTTGTAAATCAAGCCTGAGCGAGCATCGCCTTGGGTAATCCTCGAGTAATCCGGCCGCTGCAGCCGGCCTATTTCATGCGCGCACGCACACGCAGGAACAAGTCGAGCGTATATTATAATATACGCTGTATGTATAAGGAGAATCGGAGACGTATCCGTGCGTTTTTTTGATGATTTTAGGATAAGGCGTACCGTGTAATGCGGTGCCTTTTTTGCGGCGTCGTTATGTGCTGGATTGAGATTTTCGTTTGTCTCTAGAAAGTAAGTAGAGTGGCACTTGATGGAGTTTATCTTTACATTTGAAAATTCGAAACGAAAGAGAAGCATCGGCTAGAAAAGTGTAGAATATAATCTAAATATTCAAGTCGTCTTTCGTTGGAAATGCTAACACAGTAGCTCTTATAGACTCACATTGAAATCCAAAGAATTATAAGGAAAAATTTACGAGGATTTCCTAGTATTTAAAAGGCAGTGGAGCTAGAGCTCATTACAGCATAAAATTCATTAGGTTTTAATCGTTGCCCACAATCAAGAATTCTCAAGTGGAAACAATTAATTCAGCCGAAATTGTCACATATTCGGTAATTTACATCTGGCGACGACGTGCGCGCTACGCTCTCGGTGTGTATAACGCGATTATCGATGCAAATAGAGTCGTCTATTCATAGTATATATACATTATACACATCACGCAGTCGTCGTCGTCGTCGTCGTCGACAAAAACGCCAGATGCCAGTAGATTGTTCGGACTCACTTAACTCGCATAAATTTGCATATCAATTATGTCGATCTATATATTATAAATAGAAAACCAAGTGTCGCTGCACGCGCGTTAAATTTATAGATATAAAGATAAAAATAAAATGATCAAATACATCACAATAACAGTATGGAAATTCTCATGCAGCTCTCGCGCGCAATCTTATAATTTCCTCTTTGAAGTCGTTCCGCGGCGCCGATGTTCGCGGTGAATTTAACGCGTCCGGAGGTGACCGATGCATCTAAGTATCGCACCCATATATATGCTGTACATAGTCTATCTATCCCACACGTCTCTCCCTTTGTGCTTTATGCATCCGCGCGTTATCTCTCCCAGTAATAAAGGTACATTATGAGAAAGCGCACGTGGCGGGTATAATTCATCCGTTCCGCCTGCGCTCGTTTCCCATTGAAAGAGAGAGAGAGAGGTGTATGTGTGTGTGTATAACACATCGCGCCAAGGCGAGATTAATCGTTCCGATGTTGTATAGGTGAAAATCGTCAGCTCTTCCTAAGTGCTTTTACCTGCGCACGCGAGAACTAATAGATAAAAGAGGATCTATATATACTCATCTCGAAATATATGTCTCATCGATGAAATATTCCTAAAATATTGTTATATACAAGTGCAGGATGAGTGATTGTTATAAGATCCTAACGACACCAGAACACGAAACAAATCAACATCGAAACGCACTTCCCCATATTATGTATACAACGAGAGAGAAGAAAAAAAAAAGTTCGACAGATGAAAGAAGCGGTGTCATCGTTGCGTGAATATAGGTATAGCTATCTCTGCTTCGAAAGCATCAGCTCGTGCTTAATCTGTTTGCTGGATGTGTGTACAGCGGTCGCTAAGTGCTCTCGCAGATATATATATATGTATACACTCCAGCGACACATGTCGTTACATCGGCTCGACCCATTGTTGTCGACGGCCCCCGACTGCTCTCTTTGCTGGATGAGACCGAAAGAGAAAAAACACGACGAGGGCGCACTAATAGAGCACCACTTGACGCTCTCGGTCCATACTCGATTCTTTCCAGACCGACAGACACCCTATAAATGTATACGGGGGGAACTGATCGAAATGTAATTCGCGAGAAAAGAAATCGCGACATTTGCTATACTTTTCTTGCGCAACGTCGGATTTTCCCTGCGTGACATAATCAAAAATTGCCTTCGAAGGAATACTGTATATATTATATCAATCAGCAGTGGATAAATTACGCTTGTAAATTATAAGCTTCGCTGTGTAATTGAATTTTTAACGAGTCGCGTATACGTGACGTATCGCAGGGACACGTAAGAACACAGCATCCTGACAATGGATTCTACGACACGACTCCCCTTATCTCTGGCTCGCCGGTATTTGCCAAGCTTCGAGGCATGCGCGTAGGACTACCGGGGCTGCGGCTTAAGGACTCCAACCCTCTTCTTTATCTGACGGAGTTTGCGCAGACGTTGCTGGTATACATTATACTCAGCGCGGTGTTGTTTTGTTTGATCAAGTTTATTGTATTTTTATAAATAAAATTTTAAAAAGAATCATGCCCAACTGCTTTACGGATATTATATACCTATATAGCTAAAGGAAAATCGTAGGTGTATTCTTAGATGCCGCATCAGAAAAGAAGGTGTCGTAAATCTCTAATAGGGAAGCAGTTTGTCAAAATCTCGTTTGTAAAACAGAGAGTAGTGTAGAGCGAAAATAGCATCTCGTCTCACTCGTGTTTCCGTCCACACGGCACACACACACACAAAAGCCTAAGCGACTTATATACTATTTTCATCCGATGCTCTACTGCTGCTGCTGCAGCAGCTTCTCCCCGGATAGTCCTCCCAAGGGATACACTCGAGTATATACACAGAAGCGCCGAGTAATTGGGTTTTGACATTTCGGCAGTACGCATCATATATACCTACTGCGCTCAAATGTCACACCACAGCTACGGAATAAAACAGCCGTTATACTATAGATCGTTATGTATAAGTATTTCGTAAAATTGCAAGTTTGTCCGGATTTTAGAAAAATCGAATAAATCGACGTTAGCGGTCACGCGCAGCTATTTATTTTGTCTCTGTCATCGTCGGGGGGAAAGTGTCAACGGGTCTCGTGACAAGTTTTCCCCGATAATGTCGATTTCATCACGATCGCCGTAACGAGTCCTTCCACACATGCGCCGCCGCCGACGACGAGGACAACTCTTTCGCTTGTCAGACTCTCTCCGATGCTTCATTAGTCGCGGCACAACAGGTTTAATGTCTTGTTCGTTTGATAGGACAGTCGAATAATGACGCCGTGGGGGAAAGAGAGTTGAAAACATTTTTCACCGAATCGGCCGCCGTATCCGTGATGATAAGAATAACGTATTATTTTATCTGTACTTGGCGATTAGGACGATCATTTTTTCTCTGTTGTAGATAATTTTAAAATATATATGCGTATAGTATGGTAGTGTAAATAAATATAATGATTGAATTTTGATTATTGGAATGACTCGTTATTTTGGCAAGGATGTTTTCTATATAGATTTGTACGTGTATGTAGTAAAAAGTTAAGATGGGCGTTTAACATTCGGCTTAAAATTTACTCATTACTAGTTTTACGATATCCTATATACTAACCCAATATAACTGATTTCTTTTTTTATGAATTTTAATATCGAACGTAAAGATTATAGTCTAGTTAGTCGAAAAAGATTATATATCCCTTTAGACATTAATTAGATAACATCTCATTTAATTTTCAATCGGATTACAGCGTCTAGCTCTCTCGGTTATAATGTAAGAGCCATAATAAAAGTAATACTGTACTGCAGTTAACGATCGCAATAAATTTCTCGAGTAAAAATCTTGATTTTATATTAAACATAAATTCAGCGCAATTCTCGTGTGTCTTTTTAAATAAAATGTGTATTTTATCGCTGTAAATACGAAGCTGCTGCGTATATAGATTTTATCGTCGAAATAATTCAAAATAATTTAAAGTTGATCCTTAGCGGTGACACCGCGTATTTCTTCAATGTTATCTGCAGTTTGAGATCGCGCAAGCCCGCGTATACCTTTTTTTCCCTTTTTTCGTTTCCGTCTTCTCTCCCTTTCGTCGTCGACGAACCCCGAGTGTCCAAGGACAATTTATTTTTTTTATTTCTATATATATAACGACCTTAAAAAAATCTTTCTCGTTAACAAACTCAAAAATACATAAATTGCCCAAAAAAAATTATCTCTGCGTTATTCTCACTCGGTTCATCGGTGTCGGTATAATCCCTCAAGAAATACGAATCGATCTCGCAACGATAAAAAAAAAGACGATTTTTCTCTGAATCCAGGCGACTTTTTCTTGCTTTATCGAAAAAGCGCGTGCAGAGTATAGAGCGCAGGAAGGAAGGGAAAGGTGCGAGAATAAAGGGGGGAAGGAATAGGAAGGAACGACGCAAGAGCGCAAGTCCGTATATATACTGTGCGTCCTGGGGATCGATTCTGGAACACACGCAGCAGGGAGGCTCCTCCCACCAGGTCGGCCATCTTGCATACGGCCCTCTCGCGCTCACTATATATCACATCACACTTGGCTGACTCCAGGATCCCATCCTTGGGATCCCTTTCTGTCCGTCCTGACCTAAGACTTCCTACAAGAGTCTCGAAACATATAGTACAGTCCCTCGAGATTTGGACGAGCATTAAGATCAAGCTTTGAATTTTTCTGCTTCTTCTAGGTTGATTCTGGCATTTGATTTTACATAATGATTTTGTTTTATATATTAGAGATTAGGATATATTATTTAATAAATAAGAATTATCGAACCAAAATTCAATGCTGTAGTTTTTAAGGAAACTATAATATGTGTATAACTTATTTTAGGCTACAATTGCAAGTTTAACAATATTTGTCATTTTTGTTGCAGGTCTTGAAATACTCCGATCACCTCCACGGAAAATGGTACTTCTCAGAAGTCCGAGCGATCTTTTCGCGACGATACTTGCTGCAAAACATTGCAATCGAAATCTTTCTTGCAAGTCGAAGTAAGTATAGCCAAAAGTTGCATATTCTATAACAATTCAACAATATCCTCATTTTCTATACTAATGTTTCTCTATATAAAAATAAAGTTATCAACGCGCACTTTAAATAATGAATATGCCAAAGCTCAATAACAAGTTATTTGAGCCATCAAAATGCTTTTCTCGAGGAATTCTCTTTCTTGTTGATCGAAACGCGCCGCGTAACACCAAACGGTCGACCGTATCGCATAATTGCCATACTCAGAGCTCGCGTCGCGGAATCCTGAGCTTGCGGCTAGGTGTTTACCTTCCTCCCTGTTTTTACGCAATAAATATCTGCGAGTCGCTCGGTATGCCTTTTTCTGCATTCGATTTATTTGTCGATCCCACGATTATACACCTGTGCAGTCATTCCTATATCCGGACTTCGATGAGAGCTGAAGTAACTTCTAAATGACCAGTGAAACGTATTTTTTTTTTTTTTAAATTATACGACACTGAAAAAATATTGAGCCAATCAGAACACCGTGTGATTGACTAAGTAACATTAGGGCTGTACAAGTCGTTTCCCTTATAACTAAAACTAATTAATACCGAAAGTCAAGTGTCTATATCAGCGTGCAGGCTGTGTGCGTTAATGAAAATCCATTAAAAAGAAACGTCTCACGATGGCGAGATTAACGCCGTGCGAGAGCGTCGCGTCTCTCGGAGGCAAAAGCGTCCCTCCGATGTAAATTGGGCAGTTACTTATATACCTGGTCGCGACGTAAATTCCAGCCGGTGAGTCCTCGAGATCCTAATCTAATGGGCTATGCGACCGGGACGCTGATACATCTTTGTGTATATATATATAGTATATGTGTGTGAATGCGAGTATGTGTTTGTGCGTGAGTGAAATTTCGACGTGGCGACAGTTTGCCGACGCAGCAGTTCATTGTCAGAGGTTTTAAATTCGAGTTCATTTATATACTGCGTTGATACTGAGAAATAAGCTGGTTTATACATATCAAAGTGTTATAGAGGAGACCTTATAATGAGAGGAAATAACTAAATTACTATGATTATTTGAGTATACGTTATAGTATGGCTTATAATAAAAAGGAATGTTACAAGGAGCTTGTATTAATTATGCAGCCGTTAAATACGTAATTGCACAGCGTGTAATGTATATTCAAAAAAATGCAATTATATATCTTTATTCTTTATATGATACGTTAATAAACGCGAGCCGAGCAATGCTAATAACGATTATATTATCTCCAACTCTCTTGAAATATAATAATCCAAGCAAAAAAATATCTTTCTATACTCTCTAATACGCAGCGTCAGATTTCAATATGATTTCATCTCTGTTATTTCAACGCTTCGCGACTACATCACACTCACAAAAGCAAGTACGCAGTTCGTACAAAAAAAAAAAACCAAGAAAAATATTTCAAAAAGGACGTATATTTACACTGGAATATAAATCAATGGTAAGAGAGGCTTTATCGTAAAAGCAGAGGAGAGAGCGGGTTTTTAAAGTTACGGGAGTCCCAGTAGAGCTGCCGCTTCTGGCTCTGCGCGTAAGGTAGCCGTACTTATGGTTACAGCTTCCTCACACGCCATCTCGTCCTCCTGAAATTTATGTTAAATCGACAAGCATCTCGTGTAATATTGCGCCGCGCTGCCTATAGTCGTAATAGAATAGCGAGACTTTCAGTGTCGAATTAATTTCGAGCTGAATATACGTACGACGATCCTCCTTTTTTCTGTGTATAATATATTTTTTTTTCAATTAAATTTTTATATTTTTCGCATCTGTGTACGCGGTTATTTTCATTCAACATGTGTTAGGTTGAAAGTAACGGCCAAAGTAGTAGAGACAAATTATAATTCAATAATTCGTTTTTTGTCTGTACAAAAAATAACAGAACGCACACGCCTGGCTCTCTTTAAAAAAGAATCGAATCTCCCACTATTGTTCTAAGCATCAAAAGAAGCAGTTCGTGGTCATTTATTACGTAACAGGGGCTTTTCAAAACTCTGCGGTGTCTCTGAAAGTATAATTTCAAGTGGATCGACCGAGTCTGCAATCTAGTTTAGTTCCAAAGAGTCTTGCGGTAAACTACCTTTACACACGCTACCGGTTACTCTATATCTATACACACACACCCTCGCCACAAAGCTCCTGAGTCTCCAAGGGCGCATATTGCGTTTGGACACGATCGTTTATCAATTTTCCCCTCTCAGCCCGAAATGGGGGAAATCATTTTTCAAGCGCAATTTTCCCCGATAATCAAAACAAATGTGTGTATATCGTTTTCGTATTCTATCATATCCCTCTTACATATTATTTCTCTCGATAATAAACAATAATAATCTTTTTTTTTCAGCCTCGATATTCTTCGTCTTTCCGGACCAAGCGACGGTGAAGAAGGTGATCAAGGCGCTACCGCGAGTCGGCGTCGGCATCAAATACGGAATCCCCCAGACAAGGTGAGTTAGCCGCGGGGAATTTAAATTCGCGATGTGGCGGCGGCGGCGGCAACACACGAAACCCTTGGCTCGTGAATCCGGTCTACTTTCGGGATTTCGAAGGGAAACATGCTCCGCGCATTCCGTCTTCTCCTTTGTCCCTTTCCTCTCGCACCGACTCTATATACTCTGTCTTCGATGTGTATAGCCTGATGTTCTCTGCTTCGATTCTCTTTTCTGCAGAAACCTCTCCCTCTGTCTTTCCTTTTCTGACGTTTGTCAGCGGTGACCGGTGCGGTCTCTCTCGGAGTATATATAGACTGTGTCCCTTTTGTCTCTCTCACATCAGTAGTGTTCTAAACCGATAAATGTTTTCGGCATTTTTTCTTCAATAAATTTTGAAACTTTTTCGAATTTCTCATCTCTAAAGTATTATATGCCTCTTAAGACACTACACATCGGCGTACATAATATTTTTCTTCCGAGCCGTATAGTTCTCGCGTCGTTCGTCACAGCTTTTATCCAACCTCGGATCTTCCTTATATTCATTTTCATCCGCAACCCTTTTCGGCTCTCTATCCCTTTTATTTCTCTCTATATAGCCGCGTATTATATATACATGTACCCGCGCGCCATATCCTTTCCCGAGTAATACAAGCGTCGAGAACATCAGAGACTCGCCGCGATTCCGCGTTACTCCTCGAGGAAGACCATCTATTAAACGCGCGAGATGAGGGAGAGGAGAGAGAGAGAAGAGAATCGGGATGAGGGAACGAGCGGGAGAAAGTTCGCGAAAGATACGACGACCATAAATATGCGACCGCCCGACGTCGCTCTCGTCCGAGGGAGAGATTCCTAACCGACAGAAATAATAAAATATTATTTTCTTTTTTTCTTACTTCGTTTATTTCGCAGCTTTTTTCAAGGCCCGCGCGGTTATATTTTAGAGACTCGGTTCTAAAGTGAAACTCTGATTGATTGATAACGAATATTTTATTTATGTCTCTAGCCATTATGCAACTCTGCGTCATTTAATGAAACGGGCGTATATAGATACAATGTTTGAAGCTTGTATTTTTAGATATCGTTCTTTACTCGGTGTACTAAAATCAACTATATAGAGCGAAAAGCAGCTTGTCAAATTGTCAGCGATAAACCCGTCACTTTGCTAAAACACTTTTACTGTCCCTTATCCTTACTACCTTATACCTCACTTTGATTAAGCGATAGACTATAATAATAATAATATAACGACACCGCGAAATTCTCGCGTCTCGTTTACGCGCGAACGATATATCCTTATCACTTAAGCTGTAGCTATATCCATACGCATATCCGGTCGTCATCGCTTGCAACCATTAAAGCCGCGCTTGTATAAATTCCAAATCAAAGATCGAGATATAGCCGAGTTCATAAAGCCGAGACGCGAAAATTTACGGCGTTCTGTGACGCCTGCAAGCTTTTTGATGTTGTATTATATGTGGAGTCCTTTTTTTTCTCGCGAGTATAGCTCTCGTGCTCTCGTTTTAATAGCCGATGCGCGAAAGGGTTGCCGGCAAAAAGTGTCTTCTCTCGCGGCTCTCTGATGTGAGGAACGAGAAGAGTGAGAATTTTAATTGAGCTTTTATGATTGTTGCCTTTTCGAGCACTCAATTACTCTTGGCCTGAAATTGCCGGGACTTTACGAGAGCTTTTATTTATAGGCCGATTGTAAATCCTTGAGAGTTTTCATTTTTCGTGCGCAATTAACGCTTATATACCCGAGAGTAATGCTTCTTGGTGTAAATTTATATATAAATAGCTGTCGGAAGGATTTAAATACGTAATCTAAAAATCGTGTTTTTCTTCTCTTGCACAGGAGAGCATCGATGATGTCACCTAGACAGCTGATGAGGAACTCCAACATGACGCAAAAGTGGCAACGACGAGAGATCAACAATTTCGAGTACATCATGTTCCTGAACACTATCGCTGGTGAGTATACCTATAAAAGCGATATCTTCAAAAATTGAAATTCTCGAATATAAAAAAAAACACTGCGTTCATGAATTTTAACCCATCATGATTCTCAATATGATCCACAGTAGCGTATATATTTACCAAGCCTCATGCCAGCCCAAAAACTAAAAAGAGAAAGACGTCACGGAGCATTCAGTAGCCGCGTCTTAAATCCCTTATTTACATTTCGAGAAGAAATCATATAAGAAACAAACGGAGAAAAGAAAGCCGTGCATCAGCAGCGGCGTTTTTGTGGCGGCGAGCGCTGCACGCGCGGATGGATACTGTCGGGGCGCATTAGGGACGTTCTCAATCAGGCCGAGCGAGCGAGCGCCCCCCGAGTAATCCCAGGCTCCGCTCGGTCGGTAATCCTCTATCCCAGGGGCCGCCAAGCCTCCCCTTCTTTTGTCCCTTTGCTTTTCCATCGGCTGCTGCTGCTGCTGCTCTCATGATTCTTTATATACACTCGTGGCTGGAGGACTGTGATGCGGCTTTTTTCTCGTCAAATCTGCGGGACATTCGAGATCCGACGCGTGCCGAGAGTCTAATCAGCACGTCTGATCGGCCTTATCACGTTTTATTACCGGATGATGAGAGCTCGACTGTTATAGGGGTGTAATTAGGGAGGCTGTGTTGAGAGGGTAATGGCGTGATGGGTTATGGACGTGTGGTTCTTGTTTGCTAGATAATAGCTCTACTTTTTGTATCTATAATATAATATTAAACGATGAATGTAATATCAACAATACAGAAATTCAACGTCGTACACGATAGCGCACGCGAAAACAAGCTTACACGATCAATATCCCTGCGCGCAAAGGATGAAAAATAAAAAAAGAAAAGCAGGCGAGAGAGAGAGAATCAGTAAAACCAAAAAGCTCGCGCGCACTTTACGACAGGTCACGAAGCGCGCACTTTAATGACGCGGATGAGCGGAGACGCGTAATTATACGAATTTCCGTATCGTGCGCCCGCGGCGCGCGCTTTATTTACGAGCGTTATATATTAATTGCTCAAATAAATAGCCCGCGGTCGCCGGCGCTGCAGTGTCTCGAGAACGAAAAGATCCTGCGCGCGCGAGAGAGAGAGAGAGAGAGAGAGACCAACCGGTCTACTACTATATAGCTTCTTTTTTTCTTCTTCTTTTTCTTCTTCTTCGTCGAGACGACGCCGCGGCGCGCATCTGCATATTTACATTGTTGGTTTTGCTTTTGTCTTGAGATATACCGAAGATTTTTTACACCGAGGTTTATTACTCGGGATACGATTTTTTTTTTTAAGAAATCGGCAGGAATTTATGGAATACACAGCCTTTGGCTTGTTTCCAATTAAGCTTGTGCGTCAAGTGTATACGTTATTTAATATTTGTTTGTTTCTGTATATTATTACGAAGGTTGAAAAAGGTGTTCTTCAGTGTAACGTATAATTTTTCAAGCTGTATATAACTTCGTTAATCCATTGAATCAATATTATCTCTCGCGTTATCACATAATTTACTTCACTTTAGTATACCCTACCGATTATCACAGTAATTTACTTCACTTTAGTATATACCTACCCTCCCACGTTCTCAAGCTCGCGCTGTTTCGCAAGTCTGATCTCATTCTTCAAGCCTCCATTACACGCGCTCCTCCTTCGCATTCCTTTTCTTTCGTATATGTATATACTTCGTCTCTCCTATACACACATACGTTTTCTCGGCTTCTCCTCTTGGTCAGGAGCACAGCCGCACGCTGGGCTGTTATATACATTTGCCTCGCGGTATCGGTTTATTAAAAATTAATGACAGTAAATCCCGTGTAAATATGATAGTCGCCGCCGTCGGGCCTCGACTCGTCTTGGCGCCACTGCAGAACGACGAGAGTCGTTCCCCACACGCTATATGAGACTGCTGCTGCTGCTTCTTCTTCTCTCAGGGGAATCGTGAATTATAACAATTGATCTGCTCTGATGCTCATAAGTGCAGCTTTTCTCATGAGTATAATTTGTTCTTCTTCTTGTTTTTATTTTAGGCGAGCTTGTATATTTAGCGTGAAAGGTGAAAATAATTAATGATTTTTGTGTGATGTAGAAGTGAATGAAAATTATTTATTGTTTATTGAAGTTTGACCACTTTCGAAAATTTTGAAAACTCGACCATAAACCACGCGCTTTGATAAAATCTCGGGCTCGTCATAACTATAGGTTCCGCTTATTTAAAAAAAATGAGTTTCAATCGTGGACAACGCAGAAAACTCCGCACCTCATCCTTTTCTTACACGCCACAGTCACAAAGCTTACGATACAGATAGCAGACCTAGCCGCCAACAGGTCTCTGCATTCATCTTCGATCGTATCTGAACCTATGAATTATTGTGCAGGACCTCGTGTAACGTGCGATAGTCATAGATAAGATACGCCGAGCGGTGTCTTTGATGTGACAAAGGATTTTTGGATTATTTTACCTGAAAATGTGCGACCATTGTGTCGTTCTTTCTATAGGGCAAAAGGGGGAGCGAAGATGACAGTCTGGGCAAGATACCATACGTGGGTGTGTATAAAAAAATACCGCGGTGTTTGAATTCAAAATGATGATTGCAAGTTTTTGCTTTGATTTTATTATTTAGCAGGTTTTTGAAACTTTAAACGTTTTTCTAGTAGAAAATTTAGCATGTCTTCTGTCCAGTTTAGTAACTCTTGTCAAGATATTTTAGCATAGTAATATTATGCTCAGAAACCGTCGTCAAGACTTGAGGTTTCTTGACATATTCTGGGCAACAAATCCTCAATTTTCTACCAGTATGAACATTATACAACTTTAATCGTCGTTATATTTTTGCAGCAGTTTTATTCTTCATCTCATATAACACGCGATAATCAGAATAACTGTCCGGGCTGAGCTTATAATACGAACACACAATGCAAACAGAAAGCAAAGCCAAGCGAACCGCTTAAAACAAATGCATCCTCAAGCCGAAAGGGATAGGCTCAATTAATTCATAAGTCTTAAAATCTCGAGAAAGAGTAAAAAAAAGTAGGGGAAGGGGGGACATACGAGTAGTATATCTCTGAGTTTTTATATATATACGCGCGGCAATTGAAAGCGCGTTCGCGCGCCGGAAAGAGAAGGCGGACCACCGCAGCGAGAAATTATTAACAGTATATAAAAGAAAGAGAGCCGCTTCGCCCACGCTTTCCGATGCTCCCCATCTCTATACTCTTTCTCATTCGCAACCACGCGTGCACTGATGCGTCTTTAAGAAAAAGAAGAGGGAAGAAATGAAACGAGCGCGTTAAGAATGAGGCTGTCGTCTTCGTGTGTCTGTTTGCGTTTATGTTATACAAGTGATATCTCGCTGGAAAATAAAAATAGTTCGAAGCTATACTTCGAATGCACTTTGCGCTGTCGGAGCTCGTTGTCCGGATACTATTTCAGCGAGGATTATTCGTCATTAATTTTCTCTTTCATGTGCTATGCTCATCCTATTTTTCGCCTATGTTATAAATTACGCTACACGAGAGAGCTTTCCATCATGAGCTTGATGGTATAGGTTGATTTAATGACGTTTACTTTCATCATAATGTAGCTTTTGCAGATCTTCGCGCACTGTACTGATGCACTGTTCAGATGGTAGGGGTTACAATTTATCGTAGTGCCACAAGATGAAATAGAAATTTGAATTTATTCAGAGTATAGATATGTGAAAGTCTCTAAACAACATCAGTAACTTTAGCTTGCGATTTCTGTCAGTGAGTTGGCGGATATATTTAAATGAGTTTATATATAGAGTAGGGTGTGTTTTAAATACGATAATTTCGATTTGAAAATATTTGTAACAATAATAAGCATATATTCATTGTCAATTTTTTCAGGACGAACCTACAATGACCTGAATCAGTACCCAGTTTTCCCGTGGGTCTTAACCAACTACGAAACAAAGGAACTCGATTTGAGCCTTCCCAGTAACTATCGTGACCTATCTAAGGTATGACAAAGATGCTCTTTGAATGATTTTTTTTATTTCTCGATATAATTTTCTATGTTTCCTACTTTTATTATAGCCTATTGGAGCCTTAAACCCGAGCAGAAGAGCTTACTTCGAGGAACGATATCAGAGCTGGGAACACGACAGTATTGCACCATTTCACTATGGAACGCATTATTCGACAGCTGCTTTTGTTCTCAACTGGCTCATTCGTGTGGTATGCACTTTAATTTACACTAAAGAATATGCTGTCAAATTAAGTAATCATCGTCATTTTAATCAACATCTCGTGTTAATTTAAGTAGGTTTCAAAATATTAATACCTACTAAAAAAGCCTTTTTGCATAAACAAATAATATGAGAAAATTTAATTATACATACCACAAGTATGAAGATATTTTAATTTTCTTTGAAAGACCGATGCTAAATCGTCCACTTAATAAGCAGTAATTACAGTCTATCCTCGCCTCGGCTTTTGATCTACAATTACCGCTGAAAAGCTTTAAGTAACAGGATAGTCACTTAATTTCCGCAGCGCGAATGCATATACGAGAGAGAAAGCTCTGCAGCAGCAGCCGTCGGCGTTAAAAGCAACGCAATCTGCAGAGCCAGTCTCGACGACACGCGTAAGGCCAAATGCCGTATAGCGTTGTTAGCCCGACCGTAAATCTGCTTCTGGACGCATTTAGTAGGCTCTGCGTTTGCACTAATTTGGGGGCGTGAGAGGGAGGAGACCATATCTCTCTTTCGGCTCTTCGAACCGTCGCGCTTCCTTTTCGCCACAAATATAGACTAGAGTCTCGCGCGTGTACGCGTTGACGGGGAGCATTTTCTCGGGATCACGCGCGCCTCACCTTTTTGTCTCGGAAGTTCGCTGCTCGCGAATTTCTTTATCGTTTTTCTCGAGAACGAGACACCCCGCTTTAAACTAGCGATCTCGACAGCCTCGTTCATTTTCGAGCTGCGGATGATTTTTCATTTTCGTCGCGCTGCTGTAATTGCCTCTGTTCCGCGCCATTTATACGCGTAAACGATGTTGAAATTTGTGAAAAATTGCTTTATACTCTTTGCGTCGCGACTTTCCGAGTAAAGCAGCTAAGAGATTCTAATTATAACCCGTGTACGATTGCGTGAAAAATGTAATATGTTTGCTGTCGATATAATAATGTGCTTGTATTATCGAGTACAACTGAGCAGCTTGTCACCGGGACAGCTGACTGACTGACGGATGACGATGAAAGATTTCTACTAAAGTATACCAACAGGCTCTTGTAAAGTGTCTCTAAGTGGCTGTTTTAAAGGGTCGCCGCCTTTTACTACACGCGTGCTTTCTCACTGCGTGAAAGCTGCATTTCACGGCTCCCACTTCCACTTGAAATACTTTATTTAGACAGTAGCTACTTGTGAGCGATTTCACGTTTAACGCGTTAAAATGACGATGTACAAGAATTTTTTTTTCATTCTTTTCAAGTCGAACATTTTTATTTCTTGCCACGTGTTTGTTAATACATTAAATTTTCATCGTTACAGGAACCAATGACGACAATGTTCTTAGCCCTTCAAGGCGGCAAGTTTGATCATCCAAACAGACTATTATCGTCTATAGCGTTATCTTGGAAGAATTGTCAACGGGATACTTCGGACGTCAAGGTAAATTTCGATCGGAGTCGGATCTCGAACTATTGTAATAAAAAGAAATCTCAAACAACTCAAACGTTTTCTTATTTTATAGGAATTGATACCCGAGTTCTTTTTCCTACCGGAAATGCTTGTCAATACCAATCGATATCGACTAGGAAGACAAGAAGACGGCAGCTCCGTCGGCGACGTTGAGCTGCCACCTTGGGCTTCTTCTCCTGAAGAGTTTATCCGGATTAACAGAATGGTATGTACTTTTAGTCTTGAATTACGAACTATTTTTCAATTTCATTCGTTTGTTTTACGACTTAACGTTCATTTTTCAGGCACTCGAATCTGAATTCGTTTCCTGTCAATTGCACCAATGGATCGATCTTATTTTTGGATACAAACAAAAAGGTACAGTCATACATAAAAATGATTATTTTTTGAACATTTTTTGACGTTTTTGAAATCTGATCACAATCGTATTTTAATATAAATATAGCAAAAACTCGATAAGTCATTAAAGCCATCCTGGCGAAAAATTCACCTCTTCTCGTGCTGCAGCGTCTCGTCAAATGCAGATTCATGACGATGTTAATTACAAGCGGCGCCCCTATATCCGTTCAGCTTCCCGGAACCTACACTGCACTCGCTCCTCGTTCGCGCGTATGGAAGGAATTACTTTTTTCAAGAGGCTCCCCCGCGCTCTCGAGCATCTTCTACGGTCTGATCCAAACCAATTAGGCACGTGTGCCTGGTGCGACAATGTTATACCCGCAGCTGTAATGCATAGCACACGATGGCTGCATCGCTGCAGCGCCTTTCGGTCCAGCCGGAAATAGAGTCACTTACGGGGATATCCTCTCTCGGCGCTAGAAGTAACTTTATCCAGAATCGGAGCGCCGCCGCTTTTTCTTTTGCTATACTTCGACTCCTCTTTTTTGTCTTTCGCCGCTGTCGCGTTTTTTCTCTCTCTCGGTTTGTTCTTCTGGTCGACCTTCCCTCCGTATTACTGCGGCGCTTTTTTGTCTTCTCTTCGTGTTCACGCCGTAGTTCGCCGAGACTGCGAGGGAGTAGGCTATTTAGTGCACGAGCGAAGATAAATGTCCCGACAATTAACGTGCTCTTGAGTGTACCTATGACCTATGGGATTTGAACGATAATGGATGGACTCGAGATTATATGTTGAAATCGGCTATGAAGAAAAAAGTGTTTAAAATTGTACTGTCGTCTTGCTCCGTTCTATAATTGTATACTCTTTTTTTTATACGCGTGCTCTGGTATTGTCACGCCTATAATTTTTTAGAAATACAATTCAATCTTTATTCGTCGTAATTAATTTTTAAAAATAATCAAATTTCACATTTTCATTATTATCAGGCCCAGAAGCTGTGCGAGCAACAAACGTATTCTACTACCTTACGTACGAGGGCAGTGTTGAGTTGGAGTCAATCGCAGATCCAGTAATGAAGGAGGCTATAGAAAACCAGATAAGAAATTTCGGCCAGACGCCTTCGCAGCTTCTCATGGAACCCCATCCGCCAAGAAGCTCTGCCATGCATTTGGTAAGTGTCAACAGCCATTTGAAATATGCGCATATCTTCTGGGGTTAGCAAAAAAGCTTGCTTCTCAGCTTTAAAAAGAAGAGTGATTCACATGACTGTACTGCGATGGACTTTTTTTCATCGAATAAAGACGTATATAGTGCGAACTCTTATAATTGAATAACGGTTTGCTATACATTTGCGTGGGATAATTCGACAAGCCTTCGGTATCATATCATATAATTAATTATGATCACAAGAGATTCATTCATGTAAATAATTTTTATTACAGTCACCAATGATGTTCTCGAGCATCCCTGACGACGTGTGCATGACATTGAAGTTCCCATCGAATTCTCCAATTTGCCACATTTCGGCAAATACTTATCCGCAGCTACCTCTGCCCTCTGTTGTTACTGTTACCATGGGTCAACAGTTTGCTGTCAACCGATGGAACACAAATTACGCAGGTAATGTAAAAGAAATAATAGAATCTTTTATTAAAAATAAATTGCAACTTCGATTAATTTTTTTTTAAATAATATGTGATTTTGTAGCATCGGTTCAATCGCCCAGTTATGCTGACACACCCCAAGCTCAAGCTGCGAATCAGCCTTTATCAATGGATCCTATTTTATGTGAGAACTTTTTCAATTATTTCAATTCTTATATTTTTCTTAAATTTTTCATTTGTTTGCATGTTGTTTTTAAAATTTCATTCGTAAATGGCTGTAGTAAACTTATTCTTAGTTACTAAGAGAAATTCCGATGTTTCTGGAATCACTAACTATCCTGATTTAGCACAAACAGCTAACAGTTCGAATCCTGCACTACGTCGACATCTCGGAGACAATTTCAGCCAGAAGCTAAAAATCAGAAGCAACTGCTTCGTCACTACTGTTGATAGTCGATTCCTTGTAGCCTGTGGTTTTTGGGATAACAGTTTCCGGGTCTTCTCCACCGAAACAGGTAATCACCAGATTCATGTATAAATAATGTGAAGAAAATATTATCTATTCGCTTACTCACTTTTTGACGTTATCATTGTTCCAGCAAAAATTGTCCAGATTGTCTTTGGACACTACGGTGTTGTGACGTGTTTGTCGCGAAGCGAGTGCAACATCACGTCTGACTGCTACATCGCGTCGGGTAGCGCGGATTGTACAGTTCTACTTTGGCACTGGAATGCCAGAACACAAACGATCGTCGGCGAGGGCGAAGCTCCCGCACCGCGTGCAACTCTCACAGGTCATGAGCAGCCCGTCACGGCTGTTGTCATCTCCGCTGAACTTGGTCTTGTTGTCTCTGGATCATACTGTAATTTTTCAAACTTTAATGAACTTTGCGACATAGTTTTTAATTTCTTTATTAATTTACACTGTAATTTCATTGTTAAAAGGTGGACCAGTTTTGGTACATACGACCTTTGGTGATCTTTTAAGGTCACTCGAACCACCGAGTGGATTTTCGTCTCCAGAAAATATTGCCATGTCGAGAGAGGGCGTTATCGTTGCTAATTATGAAAGAGGGCATATTGCTGCATTTACAATCAATGGAAAACGACTTCGTTACGAATCGCATAACGATAATCTTCAGGTAAAATCAATGTTGCATTTTATAAATTATGTTTATTGCTATATACTTAAAATTTACCGATAGAAATAAAGTTTTTTAATATTAATTTTCATTGACTTTTCGATAATTATTGAGTGGTATTTTCGTTTTTATTCAATTCCATACTATAAATGATCAAATCTTCAATTGCTCAAAATATTTTCTTTTTCAGTGTTTACTCTTAAGTCGTGATGGTGAATATTTAATGACTGGAGGAGACAAAGGTATCGTTGAAGTCTGGCGGACCTTCAACTTGGCTCTACTGTATGCCTTCCCAGCCTGTGAAAGTAGCGTTCGCTCATTAGCACTTTCTCATGATCAACGGTTAGTAATAAAATTCTACAAATAATAATTGTAATATTGGTTACACTTTATCCCAAAACTAACAATCGTTTTATTTCAGCTTTCTTTTGGCTGGTCTTGCAAACGGTTCCATTGTCATTTTCCATATTGACTTTAACCGGTGGCACCATGAATTTCAGCAGCGTTATTGAAATTTCTTTTTAGACTTCATCGAACGAAGAAGTGCCAGAAAACGTAGAAGATGTCACCGACATAGATTTGTACAGTAAAGATCAATTCAGAACATCGAGCAGGGACTTAATTATATAAAATGCAAATGGACTACTTTGTAAGTAAATACCTCAGAAACTACAAACTTAAAGGGTCATCATCTTATTTAGAGACTGATAAAAAATGCGAGTCTCTGCGCTCTTAAAAGTGAAATGAAAATAACGCCAAATTAAACGTGAAACAAACAAAAAGTTGCCGTCAGAAAAAAAATAGATAAGCAAAATCTCTTTCTCCGTCGAAGTGTAAATGAGTGAAAACACAACGCTAGTCAATTATGGAGACTTAGATTTTTACTTATCTTGGAAAAAAAAACAGAAAATCTTACGTCGCGCAAGATCGAAAACAAAAAATTAACAATAACACGAAGCTCGTTGCTGACCCCGCGAGCACACCAATAAGATGCCAAACTCTGTATGTAACATTATTTTTATGCTTCGAGGCAGACGTGGGTTTGGTCAATGATCGCTTAGCGAGTTCCATGTAAATACGATACATCATATATAAATAATATAAATATATATATTGTATATCTTCATGTTATGCATCGCAAAAAGCCTTCGCCAAGGTATCGGTATTATATATTTATGCGCCGACGTCACATTGCCGCCGATCGTGAGATCTGGTCGCTCCTAGTGATTCACGTAACACTAAAAAAATGAAAACCGATATTTTATAATGGACTAGTATGTTAAACGTGCTAAAAAAATAAAAGCCATAAAAATTGTTCTTTATTCGTCTAATGATACTCGTATACCTAAATATATAGATGTATAACCTTAGAAAAATAAAGTCAAATTTTAAAAAACGTTCAATTCCCTTCAATTGCGAAAAAATATGCATAAATTGTTGGTACGAAATTGCACATTTTTTGAATAAATTAGAGTAATGCTCTTTGTAATCTTTGTAGAAATTCGGTAGATGAAATTGCTGTAGTAAAAGTTTTGAATAAATTTTTAAGATGCATTTGCATGGCTGATGTTTAAAGAACAATTTTTATGTAACTAAAAGTGTAGAGTTTTATAATTCACTGTAAAAATTGATTATTCACGATCACCGATTATACATCAATGGTGAAGGTAGCGAAAAAAGCGAGAAAATAATGAATATTGAAGAATATTCGTCTGAATTAAACGGTGCGATAGAAAAGCAAGGCACACGCAAACTATTCCGCAGCCCTCCTCCCCAAACATACTATATTAAAATTCGCGTCCTTCGAAGAGATCCTAATTTTATCAGTGCCGTCCAGCTTAACTTTGTGAGGATATTTCCTAATATTTTCGCACGCGAGTCTGAAGAGAAAAATGATAATCAAGACGAAACCGATATGAAATTTAAGAAAATTTTAAACATAAGCTTTTTAATGGCGTCAAGCTCTGTCGATATAATAATTCGTCGTGTGATTCAGTGTAAGAATAATGCTGACGAAGTAATGAAAAGTAAAAAAGCAAAGATATGAAGAGATGTGACGAACAAGAGAAAAATGAATCATTGCATCGTCTCTCTTTTCTTCACATTGCTAAGATGGATAAGCGTTGTTACTGCACGCCTCAAATGACCTTTTTAAACACGCGAATGCACCATTTCTTTTATATGACTTACAAATGTCAAGCATAATTAGATGAAACGTAGTCAAATAGAAGCGATTAGATCATTATTAGAATTTTATTATGACACTGTCGAAGAAGCCAGTTCTTCTCTTAATCTATCAAAGGTTTTATTCGATAGCTCATGAAATTATAATTGGCTTGTTAATACATTCCTTAATTTGACTTGTAATTATCTTCTGTATATAGAAGTAATTGAACAGTTTTATTTTGTTTTATTTCATTAGTTGAACTGCGTTGTTGAATTATATAATATATTTTTTGTTTTATACAATCGCAATGTTGATGATTTTTTATGTAATCATTATATTTGATCAAAATATTAATCTGAAACTCTTAGCAATGCAGATCAATTTTATAGATTAAAGAGAAGTTTATTTATTTTCAACTATTTACAAATGATTTATTGATCAATTTGCCGACGCGTAAAGGCTAACTAAAACTATTATTGGTTTTCACATGTTTACACAGTTTCTCAAGGTTTTTGCTAGTCACAAATATGTTTCACATTCTTTTATCGTATTAAATACAATAGAGAGGAGAAATTAACACGCTATATTCCACTTACAAGAATTTAGGCATAAGATAGTAACGAAAATAATAATAACAATAATTATTATATATAATATAATTAATAATGCTGAAATAAAATATATTAATAATATGAATGGGCATACGTGCAAAGCCTGTAATCCGTCGCTTCTAGCAGTGAAATGTGCCGATTGAGCTTGCGATACTTACCACGCGACGTTGATAAGCAAAAAAGTAATAGAATAATAACGTAATCTTACAGAATTGTGCACTATGTGGTGCCATGAACAACATATTTTCTCCGAACGTCTCGTATCTATTTTATTTTTAAAATAATATGCTTTTTCGTTAATTCGAAAAATGCGTTCGTAAGAAAGTGAAAAGAATAAAGCAAGAGACTCCATGATGGATTGTTTGACGATTGAAGGCGCTCATTTTTTTATGTGAGCCAAACTGGAATTATATAAGCAGCACGCTGTAAAATTTAACACGCACGATAGAGAAACAAAAGAAACTGTATTATCATATTATAAAGTTATAGAGCGAGAGCGCTTTATTGTACGTAAATTGCTAATGTATGCCGATTGTACGTAATTACTTATGATGTATACATACGTATTATAATTACTAATATGTACAGTGGCATTTGATGTCTTAAAAATGCAAAAAGAAGCAAAATAATCGAACTCACATTCCGCTTGCATTTTTGCGTATTAAAATACAATTCGCCAACAGTCGTGTGAAAAAAAAGTAACAAAAAAAAATAAACATAAACTAACTGCGTAATTTTATGAAGAATAAGCAAGCGGAAATACTTATTGTGAAGAGAGTTTTTTATATATTTGTTTATAGTGTTATTAGTAAATTCCCTCCATATTGCTATAGCGAGTATATAAGTAATTAAAAATGTAAAAGATAATGAGACGATCGGGGAAGAAGGCTAAAGCCGATGTTTTTTCTGTCCGAACTTAAAGAATTGGAGTAAAGTGCGTAAAGTTGATGTGTAACGCTATTTTAAATAACGCTAAGTACAAGGTTATTATTACAAGAGTGCAAAGTTAAAAAACTGAGCCTGTGCGCGGTAGAAAAAAAAAGAAATAGAGAAAGTGTGTGAATGGAAAGAAAGTGCGAGAGAAAGAGAGAGCTTTTATCGATAACACGATTATAAATCATCGGAATACTGATCATTATTAACGTACTTAATATATTATAAATATATAAATAAATATACAAAACCGCTGAGGTATGGAGCATAGATTTGTATATTTGAGCGACTAAGCACATTTAATGTTTGAGTGTGACGTTATTTTACTTACCTGTCGTCATTATCCGTCGTAAGCTATCGAGCGCGTAATGTACGAGTTGTGTAAAGTTTTATCTGGTTTGTTGTTAAATATGATAAAAATAATGATAATCCTGTACGTTGAGGTGCGTATGTGGGGTTGGACAATGAAAAATCTTTAATGTTTTATAAGTGTGATTGCGGCATTATATAAGGAGGAAGAAACTAACATTCAAAAATTTTCGCGCGTGGATTCGACAATTTTTACGATGCATAGTTGACAGATTCTATCAAACAGTCAACTTTGTGCCTGTCTTCGGAAACATTATTTAATCCATTAACTTGAATTATTTTATTTTCCTTTTTTCAAGTTTTTTTTTCGATATTGAGTGACAGAGTAATTAAAAGTTTTTAAAAAGCAACGATGATTTTAATAAAAAAAAAATGTTACATTATTCGAGAAATGAGAGTTTATTATTAGATTATTCATAATAATCGAAGACAGTGCAATGAAAGGCAAGCAAAGTAAGAAAATCATACCCGCCACTTTTACAAACTACTATTAAGTAGTCAAGGTACTTAAGTCGTTGCTACTTATACCTAATTAAGCTCTATTGCTTATTTTATACTTAGAAATACCGTAACATTTCAGCTAGCGACTAATATAATGGAATAATAAACGCAAAACAGACACACAAACACAAGTTGTATCCCAGATTATGAGGTAGAATAATCTGTAAAAAATAATTAGACGAATAAATGAAAAGTACATTTGATGTTGCAGATCAGTTTGGTATTTTCTTATCTATCCCCATCATCATTCTATTTTTATTGTTTTTAAATATATAAATTCAAATCGATGTTCATCGAATTTTTTTTTAATTAGTTGCTTCTAATAATTAATAATAATAAGCAGATTTCAAAAAAGCCTATTTTATTATATAAGTATAAACTCCTCCAAAATATTTCTCTGAAAGTCCGAACCGCCGTCATTTTTCCTGATCACCGCTCTTATTACCTTCAGTACATCGTACTGCTTACCACCATTGGTCCGATACTCCAAAACCTCGAGTCCATCATCAGCCATCACCAGATTTTGCGCAATCTCGCGAATTTTTGACGGTTTGCGTGGGTACAGGAACTTGATAAGAGTCTAACGATTTAAATTTATACGCATATATGAATACTTTGTATAAAATGCAGTTTAATTTAAAAAATATTGTTTATCACATTATGAAATACAGATAATAAAATCATACGGAATACATAAATAATAACAATAACAAATACATCAGATAATAAAATCATACAGAATCATAGATATTAATAATTACATTAGCTTGGCTAATAAAATCATACGGCCGAGTACATAAATAATAAATAACGCAGAATTCAAAATCTTTTATTTTCAACAGTACTCAGCATGCATCTAAGCACACTATCTAGTCGCTTCTCCGGAATCTCAAGCCATCGCTTTTCCGAATATTTCTTGACACACCTCCGAAGCCAATTGATCAATAACTCGCGGTTTCCCGCAGCCATATTCTTGAACTTCTCGGCGCTGTCGAAAACCTCGCCCGGCTTGACGTCCGCGCATATCATCTGCAGCCTATAGCAACAATGCGGAAACGTGTAGAAGGCGTGCGCGTTTAATTTCT
>UCOJ01000632.1:0-78886 GCA_900474305.1 Cecidostiba fungosa
CAGGACGTCTTAACCCGCGTAAAAATTGAAACTATTGCACAATTATTTTTAAACGTTCAAGGGCTCAAATGGTAGGTCACTGAATGAGGAACAAAATAAAACTTCTTGAAATTCAGGGCCGCACCCCTAACTATGTGTAAAAGCGAATTAATTGATCGAAATATACACTCACTAATTTATTTTTATCTTTATCGTTCCAGGTAAGCTCTCGGACTTTATATATCAAAATCAGACTGCACTCGAGGAGGATCTCGTAAGTACACAATCTCTCTCAGGCGATAAGTCTCTTCTTACAAATAATATATATTCAACATCCGCTTCTGCAGTTGTCTATACAATGAAATCTTATTTATCCCCGTACTGGCGATTGTTTTGACGGAAATCGCGCTCGGATAGCCGCTTAGTGCCTCTCCAGCCGGATAAGCGCGCGCGAAAAAAAGGGTCACGTAGCACTTTGTGACCTGCGCTACAAACGACAGATCTAAAGAGAGAGAGAGAGAGAGCTATACGGATAAAATGAGAAGGTCGACGACGACTACTCGGTAAAAAAGAGGTAATAGAGTGTCGGTAAATCCTCTCGTCGAGTCGATCGCGGATTAACCTCGCCTCTTAGCCCGAGAATTTGCGCTTCGAATAATCTACCTTTTTCTCTCTCTCTCGGTCACACCTACTTGGAGAGCTATATATACTGCTTTTGTCCTTTATTCTCTCGTTCTCATTTTTCCTCTCTCTCTCTTCCTCATTTTTTATCATCCGCGGCTCTCCTCCTCTTATACTTTCCATTTTATCCGTCTGTCTCATCTATTTCGTATCGATTCTACAATTGCGCTATTCTCTTTTTTTCTCATTCCCTCATTTAGCCACCTTTTTCATCCCCCGCTCCGACGAATCGAACGCCGAGTATATCTGAAAACATTCAATTCAGAGGGAGAGAAAAAAAGAAAAGATACTTTCCTCCGTAAGAGCAGCTCATTAGAATTTAATTAAAACGTTATGCAATATTCCGCAACTTGTTTTAATCAGAGCGTCAGTGGTAGCTCCTTATCGATTTTATCATCGTCTTTCTCGTCCTCGCCGCACACTGTCCATTTTAATTCCTTTTCTCGGCTCGTTCTCCACAGCCAACTATTTGCTTCTTTCTCTCTCTCATTCTCCTCTTAATTCCAAGAGTCTATTCTTCCTTCTCTCTTATACACTTCGTTCCGTAATGCCTTTCCAGACGGAGAGAATCTCGGCCGCTACTGCCGGAGAGAAAACGAAAAGGGATCGGATTATCCACGTTTCCTCCCGAGTGCGGGGAAAATAACGAAGGACACTCTCTTCTCCTTCGACTTCTTCTTCTTCTTCTTCCTTAAGCCGCTTCCTGGCGTCTATATAGTCACCCCCGTGAATGAGAGATTCCCGCGCTCTCTCATCGAAGGGAGCGCTTATGTGTGTTTTTTTTCTCACTCTCTCCTTTCTTCGAAGCGACGTAAATCTAAGTTACGGCACTTGACGAAGCTTTTTTCCAAATATTTATTGCATCCGTCCACGCGCGCATCTGTGTGGTGTTGAGTCGTAAAGTTTCGGATAGATTATCGAACGCCTTGTTGTGGGAAAGACTGAGAATTATAAAAAATTTTATCGAAACAAATTTAAGTCTAACCGAACCAGAACACATTTATACCTATATATAGAAAGAGAGTGGGGTTCGCGTTACTAGACAAACGCTTCCACGCGCGCGCGATTCATTGTTTGACGACTATGTACGAAGGTGTCGATCTCGTCCCCGGCAATTACCGCTTTCAGACTATCCCCGAACTTTTATACTCGAGTGTTTGCGCTCGAAGGGAGAGAAAACTTATGTTTTACTGGAATCCAATACTTTTCTCCTCCAAGTCGACCCTAATTTTCGCATCGATCCATGACTCTATGTGTGTACGTGTGTCTGGGCTTTTATGGAGTTTCTCTGGGATACGTGATATTTTTGTATGTGAGCGTCGGCGTGAGTCTGTTTGGTTTTGATTAGTAAATTGCCGATGACCATTTGTCCTGGTGATCGATGCATTATCTTTTTTTTTAGAAATAGTCGCGCTACACAATGTTTATTTAATGAGACACTACACGTATACAGGATCGACTTGCTGTACAGCTGCGTGTGTAACGGAAAAGCTTGTTATTTTTAATGTATTATTTTTGCACCTATCCGATTTTCAAGGCGCCGCCGGTCGCGCGCGCATCCGTAATTGGAAACCGGAAGCTCGGCGCCTCTAGAACTATTATAGCATATATATACAGAGAGAGTATACAGCGCGAGTGGATTATATAAGGAGAGTATATAAGGAAATCAGATTCTTATTTCGCTTTACGATAATTTCCTCCCGAGACTTTTCAACTCGCAATTATACTCCTCGCGCGCGCGCCACTTCGTTTCAGTACTTTTCTTTTAAAAGTATACGCGCGCACTAGGCTTGCCAGGCCGGAAGAAAGTAGTATTCGAGCTTTTCCTTTAGTTTTTAATTTTTCCAAGACTCACAGAGAGTGAGTTTACTTCTTTACACGCTTAATGAATTACTTTTTTTAAGTTCGCTCAAAGACGAACTCTTAAAGAAAACGCAAAAATAGAATTCCTCACACACACACACACACACACACACAGATTTATCATTTTCGCCAGAGCGAACTTTGATAAACATAAATTCAAGGCATTCCAGAGAAAAAAAGAAGTAACCAGTTCAAGTGTGTATAAAAAGCAACTACCGCCGCGCCTCGAGTTTTTTGCGTAGGGCAGAAAAATGCAATCGTCCCCGTGGAAGCTCAACGCGACGCAATTACGCCAAGAATTCCGAGCACGCCGTGGTTTGATATACCCTCTCTCGCACGCGCGCTTCTACGCGAGAAACTCGTTGTTGGCCTTGGCTATATACCGTTTCACGTTTTTCCACGAGTTTACTCGATCTTATCGCAGTGATGTGGAGACCGGTTAATGCCGATTTGCCGATATATCGGTGTGGTATATATAAGTCTCTCTTTCGTCCGAGGGATTAAGATAATTAGGATGTGAGCTGTGGCATTATAATGTACGTCATACTTCGGCATGGGATTAAGATTCAATTTTACCGTCAGAGCTGTCTTCATTTGCTCTAATCCTCTCCGCGGTTATATCGCTCTACGCTATTCAAACATCGCGATAACATTCCAAATCCTAAATAGGATTTATTATTATTGTAATAACCATCGTCATCGTAGCGCGCGTATATAACTCGCTTAAAAACTCAAAAACTCGATTAACCGACAAAGTTATACAGCCCCGAAAACTACCGTCACACGGTAATACGCTTCATCAAGAGTCTGTCTCGCAAACTTTTCATAACCAAAAAAAAAGAAAGAAAAGAGAAACGAGACTGTCGCCACCGCAGAGGCACAATAAAAGAGCAGCAGCGCCTCGTCGGAAACTAAGTAAACTACGTTTCGGAAAAGTGGTCTACTCTCTCTCTCTCGACTTTCCAGACTTCATAAGTCCGCCCCTGATTGGTTGACGCGTCTAATCGAGTTAGCCGCTTGATTGCGAGCCCCGGTAATAATAACGACGACGAGAGCCTTCTCTCTATATATATAGGTATACACACACACATACATAGCGAGTAGGTATACACCTGGGAAGTAGCGTCTGCAGGATTTTCGGCTGACGCGCAGTGGAATCCGGCGCGATTATACACACCGGTGGCGGAGAACGAGACGCGTGACGAGAGATCAAGTGAACAATGGAGAGAAGTGAGGGTGGCAGTAGCAGCAGGTATTGGAAGATGAGAGAGGGAGAGTGACGTTGTGCGTAGGCGCGAGTGTGTTCTGTAATAAGACGATACTTATGTCTGGGAAGTTTGCTGCACTTTATGTTATATTGTGTCTGTGTTTTCCTTTGATGTCTGCAAGGAGCGATCTATACTTTCTTATACCATATTACACTTTTCTCATCCGGCACGCTGTTTTAAAGTGAGTGTTTTATTTAAACGTATATAAAAAATCGATTTAAAAAAGCCTGCTTTTTAATTTTTCTCCCGAAATTAACCGTCTAATCTCGCGCTTAACCCAAAAATAAAACTGCCAGACGCAGCGGAACTTTAATTTTCAGCCGGCAAGAAAAATGGACAGGACGCACACACACAACAAGCAAAAGAATTCCAAGCTACTCTCTCGTCATGAGAAACGCGCGGAGGCCGAGTTTCGCTCGGCACTTTTCGCAAATCCTCTTACGCCTCGTTCTATACTGAAAAAGAAGGAGAAGAAGAAGAAGAAGAATAAAGTGAGGGAGGTCGCGCCTAATAAGAATTCCAATCGCAATAAAATAGGATTTGCATTTGATAAGCATCGTAAAAAAGCGCGACTTAAGGACATTACTTTTCTGGCCTACGCCTGCACTCTCTCTCGCTTCGATTTCTGGCCTCGAGAGATAAGGATTTGTTTTGTTTTCGGGAGAGATGCGCCGCTATAGCTATGTTTGCGGGACAACGCGTGTAACGAGAGGCTCTCCTCCGTGACAGGAAACAGATGGCGAGTGTTTGAACATACTTGACCCGGTCTTTTGAGTCACCGACAACTGCGTGTGTTATCTCTGACTCTCGTCTGTGTGTGTTTCGGTACTCGCGAGAGGTTGTAAATACTTGGGAAGTGAATCGACTCTGAATTACGTGTCTTCGTTCCTTCTTTTTTTTGTCTAGAGAGAGAGAGACTCGAGAAAATTGTCGAGATACACTGTTAATACAATATCTGCAAGTAAAGCTACGAGTTACGCACACACACCTTCTTTATTTAATTTAATTCCGCGTGTCTCCACACAATGAATTGCCACCTGCGCTATACCGCCTAATAACAACAACGAATCTTCTGGCAGGGAAACTCGCGGGGAATAAGGATAATCAGGAAAATGTCATTTTGCGCACCTACTATAACTATACTATATACTCCCACGTCAATCAGTATTCCACTCGCGCGCAGCTATGTGTACGTCGGCTCTCGAATTAAGCACGCCTGCAACGTCGCTAACTCTCTCTCTCTCTCCTAAGGCTCTGCAACACGACGACGACGACGGCTGCAGAGAGAAAACCTCTGGGGCGTCGTCGTCGTCGTCGTCGTCGAGGCTGTGACGAATGAGCGATCATGAATATTATGATGAATAGAGAGGCTTACCATTGTTGGGCCGCCGAAGAAAGGGAACTTGATTTAAATGGAGGAAGGTGAAGCAGCCGACGCCGGGAGTTTCGCTATATGCATATGAATGCGATGCGCCAGCTCGCTCATGCACTTTTTTCTTTTATACCTTTAATTTCTCTGACTCTTTCAACTGCAGCAGCTTCGACGGCTGAGTGATTTAAAAACTCGGAGATGTTTACGAGCGACGTTGATTTCGAAGAGCTTATAATACACTTTTCGTCGCGCAGTATATATACAAGTGTAAATTACACGCGCAGAAGCGAAATTGCCTCTCTCTCTCGAGTAATGCAATAAGAGAGAGGCGGTGCAGTTTCTATGAGCCGCGAGGGAAATATATTATACTCTCTTCTTCGTGGAGGTCTGCGAGATCGAAAGAATGCTTTTCAATAAGAAAGAGTGAAGATTGCGTGCGAACGCGTGAGAATGAATCCGTGTGAGGTATGGATTGACAGTTTGCAGGAATGAATGGATGCTTCATCGTTTAGAGATGATCAAAGGCGCTGGAATTCCGCTGTTCGACGTGCTTGTATATTATATATTGTATATTTACTTCAAAGCGAGAATATTTTCGACGCGCACGAAAGTCTTACGAATATAATACTTCGACTCATCCACTGCGTGTAATGTATATAAATACTATTATACAAAAAAAAATCAAAGTAAATTTTAATTAACGTATACACAACAATTTTTCATCATCCACCGCAACAATAATCCCTCCGTAAAGAGTCAAAGCATCTAGAATCGCTTTCAATATAACGCAGCGCAACAGCAGCAGCAGCGGCTTGCAATCTGCCGATGCTCTCCCTCGTGGAAAAAAGGCTCGGAGGAAAATAAATCAAACGCGGCGCATCGTAAAACTTGGAAAACTGCCACATCACGGTTAATCGCTGCCTCCGCACAAGCTATACCTCCTCTTTGATCGAGCGCTTGCGCGCATCTATATACATATACTCCTTTTTTTTGCGCTTGTTTCGTTTCTTCCTTCTCTCGTGTGTGTACATACGTATTCTTCTTACGGTCGTATAGCGAGGGGAGGATATTGTTTTTTTTCAAAGTTTGATTAATTTTTGTTGATGGATTTCGTATGCAAATTCGAGCTTTTGGTGATTGATCGGTTTACGACTGCTCTGCGTATTTTTTTTTAAACTGACGTAGCAATCGTATTATATAGGAAGAAAGTGTTTATTCAGTTATACGTCAGATCTTCGTGCATATCTTTACATACATGAAGATTCTCCGATCGACCAAACACACAGACACATACACTCTCCTCACTTCAATCATCGATAAAAACTCGGCACACAACAGCGGAAAAGGCAGGGAGAAAGAGAGAGCGTCGACTAGGTTGACACCAAGCTTCAAAGCTCGACGGCTATCAGACGCCCTGCGGCTGAGGAATATCGCCTTTGTGCTTTTGCGTGTGTACACACACGCGCTACAGCTTTTTTTTTTATTTTCGCAAAGCTCTCGAGAGTATAATTACTGAGGCAGGCACGCGACGTTTTTTTTTATTAAATCTTTGCATGAATAACCATGTATTCAAATTGAATTTTTAGGCCGTTAAAAAACAGCTTCTGATATGGTATATACCAACAAGCACAGTTGTAAAAGTCGACTATAAAAAAATGTCCTAATCGCACGTGTTTATCAAATAATGAAGCGCGTAAAAGCTCGCGTCGTCAGTATAAAACTCGAACCACACACGTGTGTGATAGAGAAAAAAAAAGAAGCAAATAACGCATCACAGAAACGAAGATTGCAGGGCGTCGTCGCGCAAAGGACGTCGACAACGCAGACGATAGAGCGCATTCAATATCCGGACGTCGCCGCCACTATCAGCTCGTCGAGAAAAAAATCGAGCCGCGTTCAAAGGACGTGGAAAATAAAAATAAAAAAAAATTCTGAAGCTTCTATACGCACGCTTGTATATATACACGTACATATAGTATCCCGCGGGAGAACGGATCATCGATTCCCTCGTCTTGAAAAGTTTGCCGAGCGGAGGAAAGTTAAGCCCGGCGATCGACGCGTCTGATATCGAAGGACCTTTTCTGGGCTTGGTCAAGCAAGTTTTTTTTGTTTCTCGGTGTGAATTTCTCGCATTGTTACTCTTGGATTTTATATATTTGCGATTTTGCACGCGATATAGTCACATATACGGACATTCTTTTCCCGTTTTTATATACACACAGGCTTTCCCGTTAATCGGAAAGAAAAATAAACGAGCGCGTTCCATAATTTTACGATCACAGATCGATCCTCCAGATATCCCGTAAAAGATTCATCCCCGATACCACGTGTGTCTTCTCGGAATCCAACAACAAACAACCTGTCGTATCCCTCGAAAAGTAAATTATAAATTTTACTGTATATATAATATACATAAGTGAAAGCATAATAACTCCAAAGTCTCCGATCTTAATTGGCTTATTACCAAAAAATTCGGTAAAAAATAAATACAGCAGCGGCAGCAAACGAAATAAATGAATGAATAATGCGTCGCGTTGCTTGTCTCAGTCTCGAGCCTATCTCCATTAAAATCTCTGTCCCTAAACGCTGCCTCATTAAAGAGCGCGCGCGCGCAAAGGTCCGAAACTTTCAAAGTATCATTAAGAAACCGAGTGAAAACACGAGTCGTAAAGCGCGCGGCGTTGCGACGCGTCAATCAGAGCAGTCAAAGGACCGCGACGTTTCTACACACACACACACATACACACCGGAAGTTCTGCGTTTATTTTCGCGCTTCCGAGTATAGTAGCGAAGGCGGTACGCCGAGAGTTTCTTTTTGCCTTGCGTTTGTCCCCGCGCAATTATGACGAGGGAGACGCGTTGCTTTGCTTCTTTTTTTTGGCTTTTGCTCGCTTTTGTCGCGGAGAGAAGGAATCGGTTGGAACTTCGGGGAAATGGATATTACTGAAAATAAGCGAATCCTTATTATCGAATGTGTAAAGTATTTATTTAGATATACGAAAATACGATCCTTCGATAAATATATAACCCAATTACCCTGTTAACTCGCGAAGCTCTCCTGATGGCAATTATAAGATTTTTCGGTCACTGCAGCAGCAGTTATATTCCTTCGACTTTTCGCTAATAACGAAGCAAAGGCAGACGCACGCGACCGCCATCCGGACCACACGTGTGCGATAATGGGCCGATGCTGCTGCTGTGGTCGGATCATAGTATACGTTCCCTTTTCTTCTTTCCCCCCATGTCGTCGTTTCCTCCACGCGCCGCCGTCTCGGTTTCGCTTCGCCCTCGCTCCATCTGCTCCTTGTTACGCCGAGTTATTAATTAGCTGGTCGCTTTTCGCTGCGCGCAGTGAGTTTTTTGGCCGATTTTTCGTCGTAGCTTATATTCTTTGAAAAATTATTACGCGGTTGAATAATTGTATATACGTACAATTCTCAAGTACTTCTTGACCGCAAAGCACATATAATGAATCCCTTCTAAACGTTCGATCAATCATTCTTTTTTCTTCCTCTCGACATATCCCTTTCCAGCCTTTTTCCTCTCGAGCACACCAGTAGCAGCGAACTTTTCGTTATGAGCCGCAGCGATAGAGAGCAGCGACGAGACCCCCGGATTCGTAACTCAATACGGCCGGCTTTAATGAAGACGGCCTGTCGCCGCAGCCGCGAGCCATTTTCCCTCTCTTTTTTTCTCTCTCTCTCTTTCCTATCCTCCAGCAGCATCAGCTCGTTTGCTCGAAATGAGTCGAGTTGCGGGTGGTAGGGGCTATTCTATTCTCTCCGGAGTACTACTACTACTACTGCTTTTTTCCGCGTCGTCCTGTGGCCTTTTCGCGCTGAGGGAAACGAGTGTGCTATAGTCGAATGTAGATACGAGTGTGAGAGTCGATAGTCGTTTTTTTTTTTGCGACGAGGGTGCGTATATAGGTACCTCTGGAAACGAGCGGACGTAGAGTGTCGTGTAACTTGTCTGTGCAGAGGTGAAAGGGAGGATGTAATTGACTATTGATCGGACAACGGGATATACATATTGCTTTTTTTTCTTTAATTTTCCGTACATAACATTCCGACGACGCAAAAATAGAAACTCCAAAAAGAAGGAAAGCAACGAAAGTATCCCCTTTCATCTCCGTAACTCCAGGCCGTCCTCTTCCTGTTTAAAAAGAAAGCAGAAAAAAAACGAACGCAGCCGATCGGAAACGACGGGGCGGAAGGATCCTCTGCCATATAGGGCGGAGTCGAAGAGCCTCACTCACTCTCTCGCGTCGTCCAGATAAAAGTGCAATTAACCCCCTCTCGGTTGCGTCAACAGAAGCCGCTGCTGCTATCGGGGCTTAATGTCCCACCTATACACGCGTCGTCGTGCGGCCTAAACGAATGCGCGGAGATAGGCTCGAGAAGAAGAGAGAAAGAGAGAGAGAGAGAGACTGGGTGGTCCTGAAGTAGCTGATTTATCCCTGATGCTCGTTGCGCTCTTTTAGCCTCTGACTCGACTGCTGTTTTTTGGCTGCGTTTAATGCTGGGGAACCAGAGGGATATTCTATATTCGATACTTTGTATATGCGTTTTGCTAAATTAAAATCGACGGTGAAATTGTTGTACTTTTTTTAAGTCAATTATAAAATTTTTCTCTTGTACTCTTCTCTTGAAGCAGTCTGACCTTTTCACAAGTTTTATATCTTAGTTATTGTGAATAAATTATCGAGGTGAGTCTGTACTAGCAAAAAAAGATCAAACAAAAATAATATCTATCCACGATCCTTGTCCCTACTGCTATATCTTTCTCAGTCGAATAATTTCCAGCTACTCGACAGGCCGCCGAACATTTCACTTAATTTACGTATGCAAATAGTCTCTGCGGTCGTCTGTGGCCCTCCTCTCTTATTCCGAGCTCTGCGCTCTCTTCGCACATGCGAGATTATTATTAGTGGCCGATTAGGTGGCCGATTAAGTGCGTGTGCTTTCTCTCTCTCTCTCTTTCGGGTGGTGCCACTGAATTTGTTAAATGTCATGTCGATTTTATATTAGCATGTGTTTCTTCCATTATCTTGATCTTTAATTATATATTTCTCGACGTTTTCTTCTCTTCCTCTGATGATAGTGTGCGTGTCTCGGTGAAGATTCATGTACAATATAGAACGGTGTGAGATTGAATTTTTATGCTTCGGTATATACCTATGAGTTCTTCTCTTTCTCGATATACCTCGCGGGAACAGCCAATAATACGTTTTCCCAAAAATACTCGCGCGCGACATTCGCGCTGAACAAACAGCAATCATCCTTGGTAAATAGCGAACAAAGCAGCAGCACAATTCCTCAGCAGCACACACATCATACATATACGTATATATACACTATATGTATATATACTCGTTCGCTTGCATAAAGCCAAAAGCTAACAAAGCATTTAAACTTAAAATCCCCGGAACACGTCGCGTCGCTCCAACTCCTTCGATCCATAAATTATGATTCGACGTCGCGCCTTATTGAACGACGAGCCGCGGGCTACGCCTCTCTATACGTCAAACTCGAAAATTGATTTCGCCCAGGTACATATTACTTACATATATGTCTGTGTGTGCAGTCTATTTTTGCGCTCGAAGTTGGCGATTTCTTCGGGGATCGATTGGAATTGTGTTTTTTTTACTATACCGTTAGAGAGAAACTTTGCATTTTATCGCCGGAGATAGAGAGAGAGAGTAAATAATTGGACAGCATTAAATCGCGTAAAAGTTACGCAGTTTTCTCGCTGTAATTTATAGATATCACCGTCGCGAGCAAATCTTACAAAACTCTCCGCGGACATTACAGAAAATTGGTGCTCCTCTGGCGTTTGCTTCTCGTTTCGTCCTTGCTTTGAATACTCCGGGGAAATTTAAAGTTCTCGCTGAGAAGAAGATACGAAAAATCAATGTTTAGTTGTAATACACTTATATACATCAGCTCTATTCAATTATATATACCTGCAGCTCGCATTTATAACGACGTCAAATAAATTTTGACAAACGCCGAGGAACGTTAATAATCATCATCACTTTACTGCCAGAGTAGAGTGTTTATCCACTCGTTCGTATAAAATTATCCATTCCTCTTTGACACCCCTGCATTTAACGCCGCTCTCTCTCAACGCCCCATTGTCTTTCTCCATATATATACCTCTTTGTCGTCTGTCTCTCTCCCACAGAAATGTAAATACCGGTGGGCCAATCAACCTGATTGGTCGGCGTTCGCTCGAATACCCGTCATTCGCGTGTCTCTCCTGTATACCTGCAGTACATACCTGTATATATACGCAGATATATACAGGTATGTGTATAGGCCCGCATGTGGTATACGACAGCTCTCTCGGCTGCTTGAAATCGCTCTTTCTATCGTATACACGGCACAGAACAAGGGAAAGCGATACGAGACGTATATATAAAACGTTACACGTACCTCTGAGCGAAGATGATGAAACGGAGTTACGAAGAGAAAATGAAAATTCGAGCAATCTATTATATTTTCACACTACAACATCGTTGACACAGCAACAATAATAATCGCGTCCGAATCAACTAAGATACACCCATTATCCCGAGTACCGAGGCACTAACAGCGAGACAACAATAACGCGCGGCAGCACGCTCTCCTCTCTAAGCTGTTCTCTCTATGTATATCGAGCGGCAGAACAGAAGCTCGCGCTCGATTATTCGCCAGAGCAGCTTCGGTATATATAGCTCAACTGCTGCTGCTGCTGCTACTCGCAAGACACGACAATGCCCTATACGTGCGTCCCGCGAAATATCGGAGATATGCGAGCAGGAGATATCTCGAGAGAGAGAGACTTTGAGGGATATGGTGGAGTGGGTAAAGTGGAGTAGCGAGGAATTAAGTATACACGGGAAATTATGTGCTTTGAGATTATTTCGAGGGAGTGGGAGATGATGACGGAGAGGAATTACGTAATGGAGCGAAATTTTGATTAATATTATAAGACACGCGAGATAGAAACCGTATTATACGTATATGTATCAAAGTATTTTAAAGTTGGAAAAATTCCATCTGGGAACAAAGTTATACGGAAATTGAAAACCCCGCGGAATTCCAGAAGCTCGAGCCCGGGAAAATTACCCCTCTCGAATTTTTCGGAAAAAAAAACATTCGATACCTGCAGCAGCACTTGACACATTCCTCTCTCTCTCGAGCAACAATGGATGTTCCAAAAAAAAAGAAAAATTCTCCGATCGTTTTAATTGTGGAATCCGACGAGCAAGCGCTTTAAAAGCACTCCTTTAATCCGTATAAATATTATTAAATAACAAAAGCTCGCCAGTCCATATTTCCACCGGCGAATATAAAGAACGACAATGCCAATATATATATAGATCGAGGACAAAAGCTGCTGCAGCAGCGTTGAATGAAAACCGGCGCGCGCGCGCGTGGATGTACAAATGGTGAGAGATAGAAATCTCTTGGATTACCCGTGAAGCACGTACGATGACGCCTATCAACAACAATCAGCGCGCCGGACTGATATTTCAAACATGTCGATATCAAGCGTGAGCAAAAAAATTTGGCCAATCGAATTCCGGCCGCCCCTTTCGAAATTGACAGGCAGAAATGCACATACGCGTTTCTCGATTTTTTTTTCCATTTCGTTCGTTCGCATTTTTCTATTTTATCGCAGTTTACTCTCTCGCGATGCTTCAAAATGACAGCACTGAGAGAGCGAGTCGAAACAATTGACTCGTGTACACGCTGCCGATTTGCCACTTTATTATTATTTTTTTTCCTCTGCTACTACTGTAGCTTTCCTGTTTTGATTCGTCGTGTAAACTGCAGTATCATACTTGACAATGGGCTGCTGTACTGACGAATGAAAATGCGATTTTTCGCGTATTTGGATACGTATATATTAATGAAAATAAAACGTTATGACCACTCGACTTTTGCGCGCGAGATTAATTTAATCCGTCAGTTGCAATTTTTTTTCAATCGATATAATATTCGCTTTTCAAAACCTGGTTTTCATATGTAATAATCCTATTCGTCTGTAAATACTCGAAAAAAATAATCATCGCGACTTTGCGAAGGACTTGCGTCGCGATTGAAAAGCAAGCCGCTATGTAGGTAAAGGTAATATCTCTTATTCGGTAGAATATAGAAAGAGCGAGAGAGATAACGCCAACGTCGCCGCCAAGGGGATGTTTACAAGAGAGCGAACCGTCTCTACTGTAGTAGTAGTAGTCGTAGTAGTACACCAGTCGACCAAAGAAAGTAATGACTCCACTCGAGAAGATGAAGCGCAATGCCAGAATTTCCTGCGCTGCTGCTATCCTCTCTTTCTTATTTGGCAAACCCTTCGAGTTCTCTCTCGTTGCCTTTTTTTCATTCTAGCGACCTTTTCAAATTCTCTCCACTGCTCTTTGCACTTTCTCCGAATTTTCAAAGCTTCTACAATTAGACGAATCAATACCGAAATTTCTCTTCGACTGCGCTGCTGCTGCAGTGTCGCGGATCTAATCTGGTTTAACTTGTTTACTGGCCCTCGATAAAGGAGCAATGCAATCCACGGATTTCACACTCACACGCGCACACACACAAACAAGCGTATATGTAACTGAAATTTATCGCGCCAGTAAATATAGTCCAGATCTCGCCGTTTTGCCACATGGGTTTTATACCTACTTCGAAGCTTTTCCATATCTTTCGTTGTTTGTCCAATTCATACGGTGTATAGTAAAGTTTCTCTTAAAAAATCGATTACTCTCCGGTGATTGATATATTATTTTCAATAATTAAATCAATCCATCCTAAGGTATAACAAGTATACGCACTAAAAAAATCATTAAAATTTCACCCATCAATCACCGAAATTGAAACTTCCCAACCCCCCGAAGCATAAATCAGCAAACGCAATAAAAATCATCTGCATAAGAAGAAGAAGAACCTACCTCAGCCGAGCGATCGCCACAAACTGAATGAACGTCTCTCTCTCTTTCTCTCTTCCGAAAAAGAAAGCCTTATACACTGCAACGCGACTAGGGGGCGTCCGAGTCAAGTCGCCGTTTCCCCCCTCCCTCCATCGCAGCTGCGTATAGTACAGCAGCAGCAGCTGGCGCGCAGCGAAGTGTCATCCCTCTCTCCTGCGCCGCCGCCAAGGGAGAGAGAGAAGGAGAGCCTTGCTCGGCTAGATGATCCGCTTTAACGAGCAGTGCGGCGGCGGACGCGGTCGAGGGTTCATTGTGAGAATCGAAAGACTGCGCGGCCGCGACCACGTGACGCGAACGCGATCTATATATATACACAGTCGGATGTGAGTGTTTTTTCGGTGGAGTGTGATTTTGAGGATGCTTTCTTCTGTGAATTGATGAAACAGAGGAGAAATGATTTTTGGTGATTTTGAGAGTTGTGAGATTATATTGTTGTGGTGGTATGGTTAGTGTGATACACGATATTGTGACAGTGCAGTATATTATACGGAGAGAGTGTGTTGAGGAGATGAACTGGTGATCGCATGGTGAGTGTCTATGTTGCTTTTTTAAAAATTCTACAAAGGCATTCAACGAACTCTCGACTCTCGGTGAAAAAAAGTGATATAAACATTACCCAGTGCAACTGAATTTCCTCTTTCGTCTCCAGCAGCAGCGTGTCGTTCTCGAAACCAATCAAAAAACCAATTAACGACTTAATTTTTTTCCTCTCGCCTTCCGTCCGAAAACTAACTATAACTTAGCATATAACACTCCCCTCGAGTCTCCGTCGGCTGCTGCACATAAAGAAACTGCCGAGAAAAAAGTGCTCCTCCTTCTGAAGCCTCGTCAAAGTGAATTATTCGAAACACAGCCGAGCTCGCGGTACATCCCTCGCGATAAATAAACGCAAAACTCGCGATTTATTTTGTCTGATGTGTACACTATATAACCACGGATAAAGTCGCGCAGAGAAAGAGAGAGAGAAAGTGAAATGAAGTGAGCGAGGGCAATTTATTGTTTTCTCTCTGCTGCTGTAGCAGCAGCAGCCCTTTTGGATTATTTGCTATTGGCTTGTACGGTGTCGTGTAGACCGATGATTTATTTCGCGCCCGTTGCTTACGTACCTATATGGAAGATTATACACGCGCTGCTGCCGTTTGCGGCTATTGGAGATCGGATGAATTCGTTGAAGATGAAAATTATATCGATTCGCCAAATTTCACGCTCACTGAGCTCTGTTTATTTACTGCTGACGTCAAACAAATCGTATCGAGTTTCAACAATATAATACAAAATCGAAGACTTATCAAAAAGCCGATAAGAATCTTAACGTCACCCCTTTTCTAAATTGCTCCTCCGCCTCTCGAAAAGTAAATCGAACCTAAATACCATCTCCTTCAAGTGTACAATATCTCACGAACCTCAAGCACTCAAACATAGCAGCAGCAGCAGTTCAACTTTCGAACTTACCCACGTACGCGCGATTCTCTCCGCAGCAGCAAGCGCGCGATGAATGAGGGATCAAGATTCGCCCGCGGGCTCAGTTCGCTCCTCTCTCTCTCAGTAGCGCAACAGCGGCGTAATGAGCTTTCGCGAGAGTCGTCCCTCCAAAGTATAAAATACACCGACAGTGTCTGACTCGTCGTAACCTTTGCCCTGTTCTTCTTCTTCTTCTTCTTCTTCTTTTCAGTGGCGCCGTAACGAACTTTAAAAATTACGACGACGATCCGTCAAAGAATTAGCGACTGTTTTGTGTATAAGGTTATCTCTTTTTTTTCGAGGAGGATATTCTTTTTATCGCCTGAGAAAAGATTGTAATAATGTTGTAATAATCAGACTACAAACCCGTTAAATCACAGAACAGACAATAAACTCGCAAATTATGCCACGAAGTCATAAAAAAAGAGTCCTGCGAGCGCGTAAGAATGATGATAAAACTCTACGCCATGACCAATCCGCGAGCATAATTTATAACATTAAAACAGCCGATAAAAACATTTACGAATGCATATAAAAAGCAGCTCTCCGCAAGAAAGTGTGGCTTTTGATTGCTTTGCGAACGATCGTCTGGACTCTCATCCTCCCTGGTATAATTCTCTTCTCTTCTATATATATATATACATCTCCCCTTTTCGCGCGAACTTGAAGTTTTATTATAATACAGCGTCGCGCGTTTTCGGCTAATAAATTATACGCGTCTTTGCTTTGATATCGAGGATTTTCGGAGGGCGGCATTGTGAATTCCGCGACGCGACTCGGCATATAAATAAAGGATTTTCGCGCGCGCGGCAGCGCCGGATTATTAAGGGACGCACACGATATATTGCAATCAAGCCGCTTGCTCTTCGGTTTTGCGTAAATTATTCCTTGCGCTCCGAAGGTCCTGTCGCCTCGGGCGCAATTATTGTATATATGCTTTTTTTAAACTAAGCAGGAATTTCGAGCGTATATACATACTTATAAAACGATTTATTATAATTTCGCGGTGTTTTATGTCGCAAATTCAATTTGCGTTGGCTGATAAATTGCGCGGTTAAATTAAGGAAGATATATATTTTGCCTGTGTGTGTCTTTGGGAAAGAATATAGTACGTGTTTTATATTTTCATAAATCAGCACTGCGCACGATTAAAACGTCAATGATTATACGGCGACAAAGAGTAAAAGGGAATTTCGATTCAGTGAGAGATTAAATTTATTGTATATATACCTAAGCGTTACATTTGCTCTAGAAAAAGCGATTAAAAGATAAAATGTTTTATCAGTCGTAATCCAAGTGTAATAAAGCCTCGCGATCGGAGCCGACTTTTTCTTGCCAAAAGCAGGATGTTTGAACGCAGATCTTCCGAGAATAGTGCGTGTCTCTCTAGGATTTCGTGGGAGCGAACTGTCTGGCCTCGTCGTCTCTCGCGGCATGTGGAAACGGAGCAGCACTACGAGAGGAAAGTCAAATAGACGAGAGTTTCGAGTATTGTTTGTCTATTTTGCTTGAGAACTCCTCTTAACGATCTGCAAATCCGAACGCGATCTTTGCATATTGTCAAACAGCCGATAATATTTAAATTCTCTATAGTTACACAACTAAATACCGCGAACAATTAGGAGACGAAAAATAAAGTTCCCAGGCTCTCGCAACACTGTACTTTCTTATAATAGCGTCAACAAACATTCGTCGTAATCACAAACGAAAAATTCATAGTAAAAGAAAGAGAGAGAGAAGCTATAAAGGGAAAAGCCGTTGGCGCGAGCACTGACTCTATACGAGTGTAAACTGTTTTCTTAGGTACTTGGGGCCCTCTTGAAAAATTCCTAAATATTTACTCGTCGAGAGCTGGAGAAAGACCGGCTGCTGCTGCACAGCAACCTCGTGTGTGAGACGACGACGACGACCCTCCGACGGATTAGAGTCGCCCGCGTTTACACATCCTCTCTTTGCTTTGTCTTTTCGGCTGTATAACTGCTTTTTTTACCTCGATCGACCGTGTTTGCGATGTTACACTTTTTTTTATTATACTTCTAAAAGTGTGACATTTTTGTAATATAACCCGTGGATGATGATTTTACGGAATTGTAAAAAAACTACCTCGTGTTTGCTTCTTTCTCTGTCCCGTCGGCGTTTACCAAAGGAGAAGGCGGAAAAAGGGTCGTCGCGATGTGTCGCGCGCGTGAATCTCTAAGCTCTCCTCATCCACTTTTTTTTGCGCCGAGGCTTTGTGTCGGCGCGAGAGGGAAAGTTTGAGATTTCGGAGAGAGAGAGAGAGAGAGAGAGCGATTGAATTTTAAAGTGCGTCTGGGCGGAGCTACTGCTTTCACGGGTCGCTTTTATATGTGGTATATACTTAGGTGTAGCCGAAAGTTGCGCTTATGTGTTTTAATTGCGTTTGTTGCGCACAGAGTGCAAAAAAATCGATGAGAGTTTCGGAATTTAATGAAATTGATACTTGTCGCGCGTGAATCCGTTGTTTCATCAGTCGTTTATATTGGAGGCGAGTCGAGAGAGAGCTAATTAGTTGAAATTATTTGTTTGATATTGGTCGGGATATATTTTAAAATTTAATTTCACCTCGTCATGCTAATTATTTGCGATGAGCGATATCGAAGTGACGCGAGGTTCTGCTAAAAAAATAATTAAAAATAAAATTATTATAGCGTAATGATGATAGCCTTTCATGTGAAAACCATTTATGAAACAGCACTTATCAGGATATGAGTGCGCCATTAATGATAAATTATATAGAAGTGTTGTCGTGTGCTAAAGCGCGAATCATTTGACTGTGTGCAGCTCATTGAAAGTAAACTTGATTTTACAACCCGACAATGACTCATACGGAAGATAGCGTTTACGAGAGCTATCGTAAATATTATTTCTCTATCATATCTGCGCCTCAGTGTCAACCATAAAAAGTCGCTCTCTCTCAATTGAAATATGTCTCATGACGCTTTAAAACAACGACGGTCTTGTCTCATTGATCAAACAACAGTATACAATATTTAAACAAAAAACAGCTCATATACCAGTACACTCTCTCGAAACAATAAATACCTCCACCCCGAATTCAAATCACACAGTCTCTCCCTCAAAAAAAAAAAAGAGAATCCCCCATCCAAACGGCTTTCCCGACCACTTGGAAATCGATCAGTTGCCCCTGCCACACAGCAGCCTCGGAAAAAAAAGGAAGGTAAAAGTCACATACAGGAACCCCAATAATGACAAATCGGCTAGAAAACTCGCTCTCGTGTCAAAGGTGCGAGACTATATACGGCTCTCTCTCTCGCACATCAAAGCGCAACTTCGCAGCTCCCCAAAATTGCGAAATCCTTCATTACAGCCTTTGCTAAGAGAGAGAGAGAGACAGAGACTCACACACGGTGTTAGAGCCCTCAGAAGAGAAAACGCGTGGGTGTGACGGCTCTCGAGCTTTGATTTCCGCATGACCGCGGCGTCAAACGCTCTACTCTATACATCGCATATTACATACACCGGTTTTTACCTCGCGATTAATATTCGACGTATAGATACTACGCGTGAGGAGAGCTCTGGTGATAATAATTTATCGACGACTATGATATCGAGCTTTTTCTTGCAACCCGCGGGAAACTGGTTTCAATACAGGACGCGTCGTTTCAATTATTCCATTTTGCAGAGCGGAAAACAGTGATTATTTATCTCTCGCGATAAGCATCTCTGCTGTGGGTAAACAATGATGAACCTTTTTTTTTCTTCTCTGACTTACACACGCCTGAACTCTTTAAAAGGCCGAGGGAATGATCATCGCTACACACAAGGCTGTGTATCCGATTGTGTAAATAAACAGTGCATCTCTCTCGGGGTATAATATATTACCATACACCCGTATAGGTATGGTTTGTTTGTAGAATTATCAAAGAAAACGCGCTGCGTGACTGGAAAATTCACGATGTTTACACTGTAAGATTAGCCCCGTCGTGTCATCGTCCTCCTCTTCTATTCTCAAACTCTCTCCGTGTATCATCTCGTGTCTAAAAATTCAGTAGCAGAAGACAAAAAAAAATCACTACGCCATTGTTTCTCATTTTTTCTCTCCCGTAAATCCGCCGTGCGAAAATCTTTCCCTCTCAGCGAAAAATCTATCTCACGGCGTATGCATCTCTCGCGCGTGAAACGATATTCCGATCGTCTTCTCGGCACGTCTCTCTCGCTCACACACACTCGTTAGAGAAAGAAAGAGAGAGAGAGCATCTTCTTTCTTTTTTATCATCGTGTTCGCGCGCGACGATGTTCCGCCTTACTTTTTGGCTCGTTTCACACAGCCGTATACCGATGCAAAAGCATTCCCTTGTTCGAACTTCCCGCACCACTAGCTGCCGGAGTAGAGAGAGAGAGGGATATGGTAGGCGTCCGCCGCACACTTTTCGTCTGAAAGGTCTCTGACGGGAAAGTTTCCTCTGCATTCTCTCTCTGGACTCGCGCGCGAGTGTTCTATCTCTCTCTCTCTCTTTCTGTTTTACTTTGTCCTTCTATACTATACTTTGCCTCCTCTTTTTTTTCACCGTACATCTTTGGGATCTCTCTTTTTATTTTGCGCGATGATACGTGCATAATCTCGAGTAGACCATTTTCCGAGAGCCCGCTATTAGTTGTGCGAGAGCGAGCTGCAGCGCTCTGCTACTTCTTCATTGTTACTTTTTCAATGAGAAAACTGTCCGAGATCGTAATAAATTTCTTCTATATAGGTACGCTAGGAGAAGAATCCCCATGAATCCTCGACGCTCTTTTCTGCTGCGCCTACGTTTATATTCTACTTTTATGGTCTTTATGCTCTCGTTTTACTTTTTTCTTCCATGCTTAGAGAGGGAGAATTGGTTATACTTGGTCGTATATAGGTATAGGAAGAAAAAACTTTTCTATTAGCGAGCTTACTTTAAAGAATCTCGTTCTTATCTCTCACTTCGAAATTCCTCTCGTCGTTATACGCTCGTGAAAAAAGAAAATATATATCTCCTTGCGATACACCTCTTCCGCAATCACTCTTCCGTCTCAGGCTTCTTCTTTGTCCTCTCGGCGCATCGCAGAAATATTGATAAACGATTTGGAGAAAAAAGAGGAGGGAGACGACGACGACGACGATCCGGTATAAAACGATCTTCTTAGAGGGGGGAGGAGTGAGACTGCGATCGAAGACTCGAAAGGGCGGACTTTCCTCTTTCATCCGGTCTTTACCCCTTTTGTTCGCCGCTGTTTCTTCTTGTTCCGATACTTCGAGGTATACATTTATAGCGTGGCAAAAACCACTGCGCTCAGTATACTGGCAAGGTTTTGAACTTGCGACTTTGGCTGATACCGAAAGGAAGGCTTTTTGCCATATACATATACACGTGCGCATGTATCTGTATGCAAAGTTACTTTATGGCTGATGCTACTTCTTTAGAACGAAGTTTATAGAGATTTGCGATAGTCGCACTGCAATCTAACTTTCTTTCTTCCAACACCTCGTGTACGTACACCACCTGTTCTCAAAAACCCTTTTTTCTTCACCTTGACTCTCCAATCATCGAATAATAAACATCAGCCAGCTCACCTCGAATATATATACGAAAGAGAAGACGAAGAGGAACCCCGTAGGTCGTTATTTGCCGATATAATTAATCGCTCCCGATTCGGCAGCCGGTTTTCGGCTCGTCCTCTGTATATCTGCTTTGTCATCGCCTCCACGCGAGAACCTGCTGCTTGAAAGTTCGCCTTTCGAGTAGACGATTAAGCATTTCGCGCTGCAAAAAAAGGTATATATATAGGGTTGTGTATGTGCAGCAAGAGAGATTCGTCTGGTTTTCACTGTGGGTCTTGAAAGTTAGCGAGGGAGAAAATTGTCGGGATTTCGGGTGGGAGTAGGTGATTGATTGCGGTAATTTTTGAACTGTATCGCTTTCGCGCGCTGTAGATTTATACCTATATACTTTAAAAGCGTTCGAGATATGAAATTAAAAGCCTCTGCTGTTTTATTTTTGGGAGCTGACGCTTGATACGTATATATAAGTTAATTAAAGTAGTTAATTAATTACAACGCACGAATTCGAGAGTTACTCTCGATCGGAGACAAATAATATACATAAATTAGCATTCATAAGATAAGCGCAATAAAATAAAGCGAATTCGTTTTCTTTCTGTTACAGGTGAGTCATAACTCAAGTCGTCATCACGAAGCTATCTCTATTCTATAGCTATAACTATAATACACGTAAGCCAACAATTTTGATCCTCTAAAACAATCGAAAACAAAATGGAATATAACGCCTACCGCGCGCGCAACTAGCCAAACCGCTTATGAGCCTCGTGAAACACGACTCCGGCGTGCAGCTTCTCGTCGACACGATCCATTCGGCGAAAAGGGACGAAGAAACTGCGCGAGAAATCCTGCTCTCGGTCACGAATCCCTGTCCGAGCGGAGTAGCGCATTATCTGGATCCACGCGGGAGTAGCTCCTGCTGTCGGGATGAAACTGCCGCCGCCGCCGCCGCTCTGTGTATGTGATCTAATCAGAGCAGACCGACGATAATGGCTTTAGCTCGTAAAACCATAAGCTAGGTATATAGCGCGACCATTTTCTCCATGCTTTTTTTATATTAATACGTGTTGTTTTAGTTTATGTTATATAATAATTTCGGAGAATATTGTTGCGTTTTAATTTAGGCCGGTATTATGATATACGAGGCGGTGTGAAGCTGTGTTTTTAATGAAGGCAATGTGGGTCATATAGGCTGTAAAAGCTGCACAGTATTATACCCTCGTATACTTTGTTGATGTAACCCTTCAACTATACACATCTCGCGAAAGTTCGCCCATATTCACATTTCCAAAATCAATGAGTTAATTAACATGTCTAGATCCTCTAGCGTAACGACCGACCTTCTGGATATCACGCTTTTACTCTCTCTCTCTCTCTTCGAGAGAAGACGAAGTCACGTCCGACGTGACGCACACACCCGACGACTGGGATTAAATTGCGAATCGTAAAAGCCGAGCGACACGATGTTCGCTCGGAATGTAGATGCGCAGCTATAAGTCAATATGGCAGAAGACTGTCTCTCTCTCTCTCTCTTCTTGTAATTAAATGTGTAATGCTACCGCTGCAGGATCGATGCTTCAGAATTTGAAATCAATGAAAGCTTCGATGATTACAGGATAGATCGATCGACGGGCGCGTCGAGGCGGTAAAAAATTGATATTGATAGATTCTTTGTCAAAAAGAGAGTATATTATAGAGTGAGTATATATATCGCGATGAGAGAGAGGGACGAGATGAGAGACAGAAGGTTTGCGGAGGCATTCAATGACGCTAATTAACCCGAGATTCGATCTTCCGCTCGTCCGAGCGAACGGATTGGGAAGCGTTATGATATTCGACTGGACTTTTGATTAATTCGGTCCGACGGACAGCATCAGCTTCTCCCCCTCCAAAACACAACCGCAGTCGCGTGTATATACATATATACGTGGTGCTGATCACTACATCCGATCTAATTCAGTCGACTATTATTCTTTTCCGAATTCAACGTGCGTACACACTATATGTATATTTTGATTAATCCACACAGCGAATATTCTCTCAAAAGTTTCAATATCCGTAAAAGAGTCCATCAGAATAGAAACGACTCTGAAATTTCGCATCAGAAAAATTTCCCTCGGCACTTAATTTCCATCGACCTTAGTCGCGTCATCACGTAGAGAGCCATCGGATGAATTCGGCCAAGGAATGGCCAGCTATATAAGTAAGGAGAGAAGAGTCCGAAATTGAGATTCGCCAGGGCGCGCAGCTTCGCTGATTGAAAAGGGAGCGAGACTCCGACGTAATTTCTGCTCTCGCCGGCCCTCGAGACGACTTCTCGAGAATATCGCGCGGTTCTATGGAAATCTACCGGAGATGGAGAAACGCAAGAGAGTATCGTCATTTTCCCTTCGCTCTTTTCTCTCTTTCGAGCTTTTTGTTTCAGGGCCGGGGGAGAGTGTTTGCTGCAACTGTGAGATTTACTTCGGGATTGGTTTGAAAGTTATATACGCCGTGTGTGTATATATATATATAGTATAACGAAAGTATTTTTGGAAACGAAAAAAAAACAGAGATGAGAGTAAAGAAACGAAGAAATTCCAATTATCACTCGCATACGCGAGAAATCGCTTTGAGCCTACCTTAAAAGTCCATTTCGATTTTCGTAATCTCCCCCGGTTCATCTGCCGACTGCACTCGAGCGATTTCCATTTCAGCGCGAGATAAAATATATACAAAAAAAAGAGAGAAGGCTGCGATGCACCTGAGTAAATCTCAGCGAGAAAAAGAGTGAAAGGCAAACACAGTAGCGATGTGTATATACTGCAGATATATACTGCATTGTGACGTAAGACACACAACTCGCGCGAGAACTTTTCTCGAAGGCATGAATTCGAAACGGTCCAGCGCGTGACGGTATGAAAATTTTCGATCGGACTTGTGTGTGTGGGTTTTCTCGTTGCGGTTATTGTGGGATCGGTTTTGATTACGTAAGCGATGATAGACTAGGCGAGATTAGGTCGTGGATTTGTGATTGAAGGTAGATGAGCTGTGTTTATGGACTCGGGAATTTAGGTTGGAAGAATATATAGACACTTCGATTTACGTGTTTTTTTTTCTCTTTGTTTGTATTTTTATTGTGTGGTGTATAAGGTGATATATGCTATAGATTGAGCTAAAGACTATAAGCGCGAGAAATGTTGTAGAGAAACAACGCAGACTACTATATACTCTATAGAAAGCTGTTTCGAAAAAGAATAGAACAAATTCCTCTCCAAAAACAATAAATCCACAGAGCGCAGTCGAGCCGTGAAAATCAACTTCCACCGGTGTTCCAGTGAGAGAGAGAGAGAGAGCCTAGCGCGACAACTATCTTAAACAACGAAGCGACAGCGAAAACGTTTTGTCTCTCCCGAGTTCAGCTCTCGCGCGTGTCTCTACCTTTACTCGGCCGCTGCACTTGCTCTATACCACTACCAACTGAAATCTCTCTTTCTCTCTTCTCTTCTGTCTTTCTCCCCACCGGTGTATAAGTCCTAGCCTCGAGCAAACTGCATAATTCATGGCTCGGCTGGGGCTCTCCCCTTCTCTCTCTCTCTCTCTCTCTCTCTCTCTCTCTCTCTCTCTCTCTCTCTCTCTCTCTCTCTCCGCTTTGCCCTCTTTATACCTTCCTTTCGCAAAGTGCCCTCGACTTCTCTCTCTGTCTTACGTGCCCTCCTCTACTGCTGCTGCTATCTCCCTACTACTAGGCAGAGCGACCAACCACTGTGTATAGTATACTATATGTACCAGTGGCCCGGCGTTATATATGCTACTTCCTTCTCTAATTCTCCTTCGATTCTCCTTTGATACCAGAGGCCCCTCTATAATTCCACTGCGCTGCGATCATCTTTCCGCTCTCTGAGCTGACTCGCGTGTGCTAGACGCTATACTGTATATATGTACAAATTATCGGATGGATATATTGTGTGTGATGCTGATGATTGATTTTTAAACTGTAATGTACGATCGAGTTAAATTATTATCAACAATCGGAAAATGTGACATTATGTGCATGTAAGACACAGGTTCGAACATTGTTGATGAAAGCGCGGGTATAAATTGATCTAGTCCGCCGTTATAGAGGAAAAGTACGTATGGCTAATCTCGCTGGAAAATCAGGTTTGCCGCAGAGTACTGCTTATAATACTCTTATTATGTGATTTTCCCTTGAAGTGTATTATCTGATAGCCGGACTTTTTTCGATTTAATTGCAAGGCTACTACTATGGCGTCAATCCGGCGGCTGGTTTATTATTGAGCCTATCCTATAAACAGCGATTATTTATTAACGAGCTCGAGTTTCATGCAGTATATACATATAGAATAGTTGTTTCTATATGCTAATGACGTGATAATTTTTCGAGTTTACGGGATTTTTTTTTTTCAAAAAGGGCGCAGTGTGATTAACTACGCCTCGTCTCTCGATGATATAACTGTATATAATATGGAAAACGAAAATTACGAGTCTTCTATTCTGAAAACGAATAAAACGTGACTCATTTGGCTCTCTCTCGTGAACCATATCGCAGCGGGTATATCAGAAAGTTATAATGCCTCTCTCGCTGCGGATATCAGAAAGTTAGCTCACATTCAATAGCGGTTTCTGCAACAACACTTGTGTACATGCATATAAAAGTATTATCCTCGTAAAATCCTTGTGTATACACAGCCGTAAAAAAGCTGGCTCATTGTTTTATCAGAAACTTATAACCATTCGAATATCACTCATATAATACCAACCCAAAAAAAAAATTTTTCCTACCAATATAACACACACCAAAATTCCTCTATACTTTCAGCACTCGACCGCTTTCGCGTTCATCTCAAAACTTGCCCATGTGTGTGTACTAGGGCTTTGCGTGCATCGCGTGCATATTGCACGTCACCGCGGTGGCGCTCGAATAAAGTTGGCCCCCTTTCCTGCGGACGTGTATATCGCGCGCGCGGTGAGCTCCGCGGCAACGGCGGCCCAGAATGTAGGCGAATATTTCGGTATGAGTTATGGCCGCGTTACCCCCCAAAGAGAGATATAGATGCTCCCAGGGATCGTTAAAACGTTCTCTCTCTCTCTCTCTCTCTCTGGCGAGGTGGCGCTTGTACGATACGACATGCAGAAACCGCGGTTGGTGTATATATAATACGCCTGTGTAATTTTCGGAGAAAGTAAAAAAGGAAATGGCTTAATTCGACTCGTTTTTTTCTGCATACAAGCGGATTAGTTTCTACCATTCAAAACGCAAACCGTCGCGCTTGTGTCTCAAACGTAAATTATATCCCCCCGCGCCTATATATATATGGAGGTAATATAATTCTATTTCACATATTACGGGCTAGCAGTAGCATACCTTTGAAACTTCATCCCCTACACCGAAATTGCAGCTATCTCTCGGCGAGCAAAATGCAAAATAACCCGTTTAAATTTCCGAAATAAATTATGAAGCGAAATTCTCCGCGCGCGCTCTACAGCCGCAAGCCTTTGAAACGTCCTCTATGGACACAAGCGTGTATACGGTTACCAAAGCTGCGTGTTGCGCATCCCTCTCTTTCTCTCTTGTGGTATACTCGTTTAGAAAGCGAACTTAATTTATAACCACCCCGCGGAAATCGCTATATTCATCTCTCTTTATCTTTTCCTGTGTATATTATATATACGACTTTGGAGAACGACGCTCCATCATGTAAGTTTGAACGAGAAATGTTATTTTAATATGTCTGCTGGAGGCTCTCTCTCTCTCTCTCTCTCTCTCCGAGTTTTCATTAATTTCGAAGAGGCTGTGTATGCTAATATGGCACGAGGAGATAAGAGGAGAGTTTGCAACAATTGCTCGTAAAACAGATAAGTGCGATCTTCGGAGAGAAATATACGGCAAACAAGAATCTCACCCATATTATATTGACAGAGTGTAAAACTTTGTTAAAGCGATAAATAATAACCACTATAATTTCTGCATCAAGCTACCGAAAAAAAAAAATTAAATTCTCTCGGACGCCTTCCATCCCATCCTGCAGTGCTTTTTCGCGCGCGTGTCTCTCGCGTGCGATTTCTCTCTCTCTCCGTACAACAGGCTTCCATCTCAACTCTCCTTTACGGAGATAAGCATCGCGCGCCGAGGGACTGCGGCGTAATTAGTCGGCGGCGGCTCTTCTTTTTCTCACGCGAGCAGATGCATCATCCGGTGTGGCTCGAGAAACTTTGCGCTGCACACGTGTGTGTGTGTGTATATATCCAGAAATGCAAAAAGTTTTCGCGCTCGGTAGGTTTATATAGTAGCCGCAGCAGCGTTAGATTGTAAAAGCGCGCGAGATGGTATCGGTTGTAGCTGCAGTAGCAGCAGCAAATTAGCGTTAGCTGCAGGTATGAAAGCCTATACCGTGTATAGGAGGTGTTTTTTATCGCGCGGTTGACTGATTTTTGATAAGCGTCTTTGAGTTAGGTGGCGGCGGCGCGGCTCTCTAGCCGTGATTGATTTATGGATCGATGCTATTTATTTCTTTTTCGGTGTGTATATGGTTCTTGAGTTTCCGCGATAGAATCGCTGGGATTTGCGGCTGTCTTTTTTACGCTTGAAAGATTATGGTTTGTGTATATTATTGGTTGCATGCGCCAGATTTTTTTTTTTCGAAAAAATGTATAGGTAGGTTTCTCCCGTAATTACGTATGCATAACCGTAACGAAGTATGTATAGATCGAAGGAAGATATATTATATCGAAGTGTATAACTTTCGGTAATAAATTCCTTAAAAAAAGGAAGCGAAGCGTCGTTCTCGAGACATTTTTAAAAATTAACGAGGCCCTAAATCCAGGCCCGTACACGTCAACCGCGAATTGACTCATATATTTCATTTCGCTCTCTTTCTCTCAGCGTGTCCCGTTTCATAACCCGCCGACGAAAAGGTGTCGAATTTTACAACTCGTGCAGGTAATCTCGAATCGCTCAATAAACACGCGGGCAAAGCGTCTTAATTAATCGATAAAGAAAAATTCCGCGCAAAACAAAAACTTTACGATCATCTCTCTCGCTCGCGAGCATCAAAAGAAAATTTACGACACCACCTGCGCCGATAATTACCCAGGTATTTATTATCGTCCGAGCGATTGCTAATGTTCTCTCGCCTGGGAGAGAGAGAGAAGAAGTTAATCGAGATAAAAAATATCTCGCTCGGTTTAATGACGCCTAAAGCCTCTCGATGCGCCGAGACGATTTCTTTTAATTAAGCCTGCGTCGGTGGAACCGTCGACTCGTTTATACGTACTCCGAGGGAAAGCACATTATACACTTGTGATTTCAACGTTTTACTGCGGCCAAGATATTTTTTTTCGTCCTTTTGCTCTGCAATATCGTTTTTCAATTTTTACGGGCCTACTTTGTTGGGTATTTATACGCCGAGTACAAGCTGTTGTATTGAGCTGTAAAAGGTGTAGTAAACGATTTAATGAGCTGTGCACGTGATAAGTGATAAATAGCACTAGAGCGGAATATAACGCCAGTGATTCGGCGAGATTTATGAATTGATATATAATTTCTAGACCTGCCTCTGATTATGAATCAAACAATCCGTTAATTAAATTAACATCAAGCGCGCGCGCTCCCGTATCAATGATCATTACGATTGATGTCGGATTTGCATGCGCAATCTTGATTCGAGGCTACGAATAAATTAATGTCGATAGCAAGATAAATCGCGCGGACTTTCTCTAAATACCGAGAATCAAGCTAAATTCCCAATTATAATTAATCATACTATATCAAACCAGCTTGTAAAAAGAAAAAACTTGCGTAATTTCCGCCCTGAAACACACCCGGATCCGAAAACTTGCAGCCTCTCGAATCTAATTCCCCCTTTCGAGAGACAAAATAAAAAGAGAGAGGCGGTAACAACCGCATACGCGCGACTCTCGAAAAAGCAGACTTCGCGTCTCGCGCGACGTCGAGCATATCTTCCGTCAGACGTGAATTTTCGCGTCGTCGTGAGGCTAACGAGCCGGAAACTCGGCTCCGAGGACAATTTCCACCTCGGGGAATCTGATATCGGGTAGGAGCTTTAGAAAAGCTCGCGCGAGACTTGATTAATTAGGATGTTCCACTTTCGCCTCCTTGGCTCCAAGAAAATATGATGAATTCTCGTGTTTACTTGCGAGAGAGCTCTTATTCTGCATATACCTAACATAGAAAATTATTTACCGAAAAAAATAATATAAATTATGTATCTAAAAAGTGCCAATAACTATCTATTTTTGATGAGATCGTGTAATATAATTTAATTCTGCCAAAAAATGGTAAATAAAACAAGCTAGTTCTTAGATTCGAAACCTATTAAGAACTTGCCAGAAATATGAAAATCCGTTTCTGATAAGCTTAAAATTTTGGGTTATTGGGTTATGAGCGAGGTCGAGAGTCCCGCGACACTTAAACGGAATACACCCCTTGTCATCATGCTTTCTCAATTTTCACCGAGATATTCGATCCTTGAGCTCGAAAACGAACAGCCAATCAATAAACTAATGGATTGATTATCATTCCCATTTTTTTTAGAGAGTATATAAGATATCTTTTCATCGTTTATTGATTATATAAAATACATCAACGCATGAACATATCCACCGTTAACCAAAAATGATAAACGGCTTCACCCCCTCCTTCGCAGTCGCATTAATATATATAGCGCCATTAATTACGGATATACAAAGATTCTCGATTAAACCCGCGCGAGAATAAAACGAATACAGTCGCCGAAGGCGAGTGTATAATACACACCGGCGCGTAAATCAGCCGCTCGGGCCGTAAACTCGCGCTAACAAGCAAGTGCTTTTATCTCCGCTAAAAAGTTCGAAAATGAAAACAAGTCGAAATCGGACGGGGGCGAGTATATAACGGCTTTCTCTGTATATATACTGCTATATCGCTACTGCTGCAGCGTCTTTAGCGTCCGGGGAAAGTGTGTTGTTTATTTGCCAGAGAAATTCCTGACGAGAAAGAAGGTGAGGATCGCTTTACGATCACGACGACGCGTTATTGTAGAGCTTCTTTTTTTTCTTCATAGACCCGGAGAGAGATTTAGTGTGGATGGGAGTGTAGAGGTGCTATTTTAATTCTATTGTCTTGGTATATAACAGAGTCGTTTTGTGTCTGCGCAAAGTGGATTGCTACCGGCACCGGTCAGACGCATAAATCGTTCGCGACTTATTTCTCACCTACATTATAGCGGTGTCTATATAATCTATAAAACTCTAGACACTCGAAAACGCTTAAAAACAAAAACTCTCGCTCACACACACACACACACATGCACAATCGAGCGTCGTCTTTGGGAACAAAGCGTCGAGTTGCCGCTTGGGGAAGAAACCCAAAAGAAGAAGAAGAAGAAGAAGGCAGATAGAAGCGCGAAATAATGAGAGGCGCGAGAGAGGGTCTTATCCGGCGTCGAGTCAGCGCTGCCGTTTCCCACCGACTCAGCGGATAAGCATCGCGCGCACCAGCTCTCTCGTGCGTCGCTCGTCTTTCGGTAGTCTCTCTCTCTCCGTTAATTAGCCGAAAACTGCGAGAGCCATATTCTGCGCTTCTTTATTCCCGCTCTTTATTTTTATTCGAACGCTTTTTTTCGCTGGTTATTTTCGCCGAGACATCTAGAAGCGAGATCTCTCTCGAGGGACAGAAAACTGCGCTTTTGCTTTTTCGGGTCAGGTGAATCGCAGTGAATTTTAATTTAAGAAAATTATTTTCTCTTATTATTTAGAAGCTCTTTAGAAGCTAATAGGGGGATAAAAATAGAATTACACACTACTTCAACAGTAGTCTTTACATTCCCGCAGTCCGAGAAATATACTCCTTAAAAAGCTTCGATACAAACCCTCTCGTTTCAACATTCTCCGTATAACGACGGCGGCCGATCTTAATCTCGATAATGACGCGTAATGCTCGCGCGCGTGAATACGTCCCTTTGTCCATTCTATAAAAGGGCTACTTCGCATCTATCAGTGCCCTCGAGGCAACTCTTGCCATTTTTGCACACGTCCCAACACACACACACACATGCTCGTGTATATAAGCTCCCCCGAAATGGCCGCAGCGAAAGAGGATTTTTGCTGCCTCGTTTTTCTTTCCTGTTCGCAGGGCTTTCTTTATATATACGAGAAAGCTCTGTGCCGAGTTTGAAAATTATCGAGGAAGTAGCAATGCTCTCTTTTGAAAACATTAGAAAAAAAGTCACAATAACAAGCGAAACTTATATATTCTCCAAAGCACATCCATCAACGTCAGCAGCCAGAGCGTAATAATCGTTAATAGCATTCAAATCATACACACAAGCTGACTGACACCTCTTTACAAGAACAAAAGGAAAAAGTCCAAATCCATTACAATCCAGCTATTAATCTAATTGAATTCCCCGTCTCCAGCAGCGCACGCATTAGAGCTAACGAGCTTGCATTCGCGTGCGCGCGTCAACGACACAACTCACACGACGATCGTCTCTTTTCTTTTTGCAGAAGCGGTTATGAGAGTTCGATGATTACCGGCTACCGTACCCGAAGCAGCAGCAGCAGCAGCAGCAGAACGATGGACTACCTGCAGACTACGCTTAGGCTACTTCTCCTCCTGCTTCTACAGCAGCAGCAGATTGCCAGTGCCATAGACTTATGTGAGTATTAACGCGCAGCTTTTTTTGTTGTTGTCTGTCTTATTATTACTACCGCTATACTGAAGGTCTTTCATTTTTGTTTCCTTCGCTCGAGGCGGATCGTTTACCTGTCACAGCCGACACCCAATTACAGCTAGAACGCGCGGCTGTTGTTGTTTTCGGCGAATAAAAGAGATGCCGTGATTCACGCGAGACGCGTTGCGTGCGTTGTGAGTTTTGATGATGATTGCGTGGGGGAATCGAAGATTCGAGTTTTCGGAATTGGGGCTGAAGATTGTTAGTCATACGATCTTTTTGCGATGAGTTATGTCTTGGGTATATTGTTTTGCGGGAATGAGCTCGTAAATTTTGTGGAATGTAGTTTATATGATGATTAGAGAGTAGAGTATGTATAGAGGGGTATATCTCGTTGATTTACGGTTGACGATTGTGTGATCTGGTTCGCGAAGGTGTGAAGCTTGATTAGAGGATCTCATTATCAGAACTAGTCTAACTAATGCACGTTTCGTGTACAGTCCGATAATTATACTATCGAATTTTTCCGACGCGCTGTTATCTACGGCGCCAGGTGAAATTCAATGCAACTTTTAGTCGTGTCTATATCATACTCCATTTCACAGGAGATAATTTAAGGACGCTTGGTGATTTATACTACGCTGATGAAATGCATAACGCGATATGAATTTTTATATATTTTCCTTATAACTGTAAATTAATATCGTATATTACCATATTCCAACAAGATAATCACGCTCGATTTCTAAAAACTCTACCGACAAACACGTGTTCTCCTCTCCTCTTACCGCAATAAATAACGAACTCGAATGATCAACTCGGAATCCGCGAAAGCCGCTATTACTGTAGCAATTAGCATCGTCTGTGCGTGTTGTCCGCGTGCAAACTCTCTTCCACAAACCCCATGATGGCATGTGTAGATCCACTGTATCCGATAAATAGACACCCACAGAAACCACCGCCGACGCCATGCAAAAAAGCTTCACGCAAGTCCGGCCGGCTGGTTTCTCGGAAGCAAAATGTGTGTGTACACATATAGTCACGGACGATTTGAGGCTTAAACGCTCTCGTGCTGGGCGACGAGCCGATGATCGATTCGCGCCAGGCGCGTATATATATAAATCGGATGCTGCACGCACACGCCAGATGATGTATACGCCTTGGGCACTTATTTCTTTCTTCTTGTGATGATCTTTTTTCTCTCCACGCGGCTTTGCTGCGTGTGGAGATGATTATAGACTGCTGAAGCTTGTTAGACTGTTTAACAATGCTTAAGGTCCATATGGAAAGGGTTTTGGTAATTTTCGGTGAGCAGATGTTCGAGTATATTTGAAGAAAAATTTCGCTGTATCACCGAGAAAACCCCATGTAAATTTTCCAGCATAAGCTCACTATATACGTATCCACGAAGAGCAGCAGCAGCTCCATTTAATTGCCGTGAGTCACGCCAGGGCAAACAGCCATAACTTTTCGCTCTACTCATGAGGGATAATCGCGCGCGAGGAGCGGTGGTGAAAAAGAGCCGAAAACACGCTTCGGTCGTTATACGCCTAAGACGACGGCGCTAAAACTCGGCTGCTCGGCTTCCTTCCGGCCCATTGATTCTCCGAGACCTTCTTCTACTCCCAAAAAGCGACCAGGTAAATAGGGGGGAGACTTGCAAAGTATCCTCTCGCGCGCGCGCGCGTAAAAGCCGGCGGTTTTAGAAAAGCTATGAGGGATGGCAAGGAGAGAGATGCAAAGTTGGAAGAGAGATAGCTTTGTATACGACTTGCTGTTTACGACTTTGAAATTGCCGCTCAAGGTGTGTGCACACAGTGAATTGTTAAAGCCATTAGTGCAGCGGTGTCTTATGCCGCGTTGCTTGAATTATTTATTTTATCGTAATTCGATGAATTCGTGGGCGGGGGTGAAGCTTTTCGGAAAATTCATCGGTAAATCACTTTTAACGCCGCTACTCGCAATCACGTGGCATTTTTTTTCAGAAGGTGCTGGCAAAAAGTGTTAGGACGCGATACTGTATATAGCCGGCGGTGTTTGCGCGGACGCTCTATAAATCTTCGCCCGTGTTTATCCGCGTTTCCCAGCATATTTTATGACGTACGTTATGTGTTACGTGCTGCTCTCGCTTTTTGTGAGACTCCAGGGCGATTTCTAGTCGCGGTAAAAATTTGAGTGTTTTTCTACTGTGTATTTTTTCTAAATTGTCGCTGAAAGAATACAAGATTTATATTTTAATACTTATTCACCCGAAGCTTCGCGCAGTGCCTCGTTTACCCAAATTAACGAATATGAGAATTATTTAAAAAAAAAGAGCTCAGCCGTCATTAGACGCAATAAAAACCGCGCATCAAATAGGTCAGTAGCTGCCGGCCGAGTTTCCAGGAAACTCTCGTATCTCCTGAATTGCTTCTCGACCGCGAGAGACTATACTACACTGCGCTTTCAAAAGCGCGCGATGAATTAATTCACATATAGCGCCACGTCCTCGTTTCGTCTAATCCGCGAGTCGTTGACCGCAGCAATTTTTTTTTCTCTCATCTCTTTCTCCATATATATATAACGTGTATTCAGACTGATCCCTCTCGGTATGAACGCATGGACAATGCGATATTCTGCAGAAGCTTAGAACTGAAATACACGGATTTGTTCGTCGAAAACAGATGCTGTCGAGAGGATGCACTCCTGCGAGAGTTATTGATCCAGATGTGGAGTAAATTAAAAAACATTCTGGATTTGTTCTTTCGAAAGCTTTTAATGGAATTTTAAAGCAAAAAATAAATTGTGTTTTTCTTTGACCAAAAAAAAAGAAATCTCATCATTCCGCTCTTGATGTATAATTCCCGATAGAGACCGAGTGCACTTTTTCTCTCTGCCGCGTCACACGCACCCACGTGTGAAGTGTCTCTGAAGCCTTTGTGCGGTAGCTTTCAAAATGCAGTAGAAGCATCAGCTCTTCACTCCAATGCTTGTCGCTCATCGCCTCGAGTAAATCCTTCTCTCTCGTCGGCGTTACTCAACGAGATAATCGGCTCTGGAATATTCTATGGACGCGGTTCCGCGAGAGACACAAGTGCATCAGCGCTAGAATTGCTCTCGCGGATGCATCCAAGGAGGCAAGAGAGAGAGACTCTGTCAACAGTTCCTTGTCGTGGCCTTTTTTTGCGCGACGACTGGTATTTTTAGAGATGACACGATTCTTTTCAGGGAATGGCTTTCTAATTATAATGCAGATGTGTGGTAATGACTGGGGATTGCTGAGTTATGAGGACTGGGAAAGCTTGTTGTTCTCTGATACGTTTTTTTTTCTTTCGAATATTAGTTGTTTGGGTGTGGATTTGATATACATAGATTCCGACTATTTACGTCTGGGGCTTCCATTAGAATAGCTCGCAAAAAAAAGGAAGAGTTTTTATATCCACAACGATACCCACTTGTCCAAACATATCATGACATACTGATGAAAGAAAGCACTGATGTAGTCACATAAAATGGCTCTCTCTCTCTCTCGCTTCATTTTTCAACCACTTCGTTTTCGTCTCTTAAAAAAATACGCAATAAACTCGAACCATCTGCTGAAATCGCTCAAAGACCACTGACTTTCATCACTCGAAAGAAGAAATTCGCAAAAAAGAATAAACTCCTTACGTCATCAGGATTCAGCAGTAGCGAACCTCAAACCCTATATACGCATCATTTATATCGGCTCTAGGGATCCTATCGAGTTGTCTAATTCCCCCCTAAATACGTTCATCGCAAAACCGCAGCAGTGAAACCGCAAAAAGGCGCGCGAATTCCAAGACCCCGCAATACTGCTGCAGCAGCAGCAGAGAGAGAAGTTGGGCGAATTCGCGGTTGTGTAAGGAATGAAGCGCCGCGCATGTGTGTGGGTTCCGATTCGCGAAGCGGAGAACTATACATACGTATATAGTGTGGGATTTAACCTGGAAAGTGGAACGCGGTGCTTGTAATTCGAGAGCCGATAAATGGGGCTTGAATTTTAGATACCCGCAAGAGAGTGGTGGTTTCGCTTCTTTCTTTTTAAATTTAACCTTATGTTCATCGGTAACAAAATTACGCAGTCATAAAAATTTTCTATTTTAAAAGTCATTTCTGCTCATCAATCATAATCATCACTTTTGAGAGAGAGAGGGGACCTCCACGACTTTTTGTTTCTCCCTCATATTTAACGAGCCGCATCACGCGAAGCCTTGACATCATCGTTCAAACGAAACCTTCGCCACACACATACACACGTCTTATCCACATTAGTAATTCAAGAATAATAGCCGAAAACTCAATCGAAGCAATTTAGCATTTTAGGCACTAGAGCTGCAACTCTCGGCAGTTAAAGCCCTGCATAAACAGCGATGTTAATGTTGCCGGCGATACATAAACATGTTGTACCTCGGCCGGATTGCGGTGTCTCGCGCACACAGCTGCGTTCGTTCGTTCGTTCTCTCGACACGACGAGCCAAATGCAACCGCGACTGCGGGGGAAACTCGTACTCGCGCGTTGTTCGCGCCCTCGTTCCTCTCTCTCCCTCCCTTGTATAGTATATATAGTATAGCCGATGCATTTTAGGCTGGAAAATCCAAGGGTGTGTGTATATACGCAGTATTTGCGTGTGTGTGATGAGAGGGTTGTGTTTTTGCGTGCGCAGAGGGAGAGGATTATTTCGTGGATGTGCATTTGATGAGGTTCGTTATTCGAGGAGCTTTATGACCTGTGCGTGTCTGGATTGTTTATCAATACATTTCAGAAGTACGCTGGATTGAATATTTTTGCTGAATAAAAGCCCGTAAAATTTTTGCGCTAAAAGCCGGTTTAATAGTCCCTATTTATCTAATTCCGAGGGTAGCAGCAGTGAACCTCTATACGCGCCTCCGAGTGACATATGCGCGAGTGCAACGCCAGCAGCAGCAGTAGTCCCCCATAGTCCGGATCGTAATCGGCTGTTCCTCTTCTCTCCCGGCGCGTGTAACAACGAAACAGAGAGACAGAGAGATGCGTCAGCGAGAGTAGACCGCGCGACGGGGCTCTTCCATTAGAATTAATTAGAGCGCGATTATGCCGCGCCGTGTGTGCTCTCGAGTTCTGTGTGTTGGCTGTACTACTTCTTTTTTTTTTTGTCTACCGCGCGAATTTTCGAATTAGCGGTAAGCGGTAATTTAGATATTGTTTAAATTACAGGCGTATAATAATATCTCTAAAGTTAGATTTTACCAGCGCGACGAGAAACGAGCCACTTGAACTTGTCAGACGAGAGAGCTGAGAGCTATTCCTGCGTGTATAGTCGCAAATTAAAATAGCTCCTTTATAAATACACGTCGCAATTCATATTCGCCTGGAAGAATAAAGAGAGATAGAGCAAACAAGAGCCGTATTTACGAGGGCGATATAAACGTTGTCGAGAGCTGCGAATCATCTTCTCGCTATACACTGACTCCCAGAAACAAAACACATTATCATCAGCCGGGACCTTATAAATTCGATCCACTTGGCTGCTCTTTTCATGTCAGCCGGAGGAAACTCGTCCGGTCGTAAATTCGTCTCGCTCTGCAGTGTGTGTATGTGCGGATTCCGTACTTCCAAGGGAATCTCTTTCTCAGTGTCAATTAATCTCTTTGATCTTGCACTTGCGACGCTCACCTTGTCCTTCGAGTGTGAGGTTCTTTCCTTTTTTCGTTGAGCGACCTTTTGTTCTTGGCCGCGACGTCGGAAACGATTACTTTCGCGGGGCAAGTATTTTGCGAATGCAAAGTGAAATTTAATTAAACTGATTAATTTTCTCAGGTATTCGCGTGAAAGTTTGCTTGAGATTGTTTCAATGGAACAATGTGATTCCAGGAATTTTCGAGAGATTTATTGCCGCGTTTAAAGCTGTACTGTTTTTGGGTTTTTTAAAAGAAAGTGTAATGTATGAATTTACAATAGCGTCACGGAAAAATAATTCCAATTACAATATTCAACAAGGACACACGTGCGTCACTCCATCGGCAAACTTTATTATTAAAGTCATCAAATACGCTTAATCATTAAATCATCGTACACACGAACGAAAGGCGCGCTTACTAAAACACATACTCTCGCGACTTTACTTTTCGAGAAAGAAAAAAATGGCCAGTCACGCGATATCCTCATCATACGTTATCTGAAAATAATTAGAATTGTGTGTCCGGGTAGTATTAGCCTTGCGAAATTCAGTAACGCTTTTTTCCGTCAAAAAATCGCTGATTCATATCTGAAATTTCGTGTATAGGTCCGGTATAATTTTCGTATACCATGTGCTCATAAATAACCCATGTGTTTTTTTAAACAGTCTACATTTTAAAATAAACACACAGCAATATAATATAAAATAATTTCACATTTCCAACTCAATCGTCGCAAAAACACGATTCAATCCAGCCGCAAATCCTATATACCAACAACAGGTCCAAAACAACCTGTTAATCGCGGCAATGTCGTTATGTTAATACGCCAATGGCGTCCAAACGAAACGATAATTCCAGAGAGGGTGGAGAGGAGGGGCGTTGCGCGCTCTTAATGGGCCGGCCGCATAATTGGAAAACCAGGCTCGCGCAAGGCGTCTATATCTGTATATATACACATACGCGTATGTATATACCCATAAGGTCGGGAGGGTCAAACAAACCCACCCACACACACACACAAACACATATATAGGTACTGCAAGAGATAGAGAGCGATAGCGATTCTGGGAGAGGGGGTGAGCTTAATGGGCCGCGACGAGCCACGTTCGGCCAAATAAAGGAGGACTCGGACTATACTCTCGATATAGTCGGCTATCGCATCCCCTTTGCGTCGATACTCGCGATTCAAGTGGAATTCCCCGAGACTTTAATTATTAACCGATGGAAGCTTTTGAGCGACATCGATCGAGTTGTGGGGAGGCGAGCTATATATAGGTATAATGTTTGCAGTGTATTTTTTTTTTCGTCGTTTGTATTCAATTCATCGACTATTAAACGTCGACGTTGCGTGCGTTCCCGTTTCCGAAGAAAGTTTACTGAATTTATGGTAATTCATCCAAGAGAGTGTGTGTATAACCGATGATTCATCACACATCTCTCGTCCAATTCCCGTCGCCGGGCTATTCGTCATTCCAATTAATTTGCTAGTTGCTCCACGTTCGTTCGCTACTCTTCCAAAAGAAAAAGAAGAAAAAAACAACATAGAGTGTATATATACACACGTGATAAACTGCATCGCTCGGCCAAGTCGTAATGGTTTATCATCGCGATCATCAGTCTCTCATTTCTCATCCCTTATACACATACCTATATACCAGACCTCGTTTCCTTGCGTCACTCGAGTAATAGCAACTGGTTTACGTTTCGAGTGATCTTTTTAACTAACTTCATGACACATCTCGAACTTAATATATTTACCTATCCCCTTCGTTATACGAATTTCATAAGGAGTAGGTATAACATTTCTCATCCTCTTTTTCCAGACGCGATAACAATTTTTTATCAATCTTCTTCGCGCGTCTGGCAATATAACACAAGCAGTTTTTCCAACTTTCTCAAGACTCCCACAAAGCTTCTATATATACACACACATCTTGCCATTTATACATCGGCAAAGGCGACGGCAGCGCACTTGACATCCATCAATCGACGAAGAGTTTCCGTGACGCCCGATAACTGGGCTCCGGGATATCAAAAGTCGAGAAGGGGATAACTCGCACGAAAAGTGCAATAATCCCTCGATTTTCGAGCTGAAGCAGCAGCAGCAGGGATATGTCTGTCCGTCCGCTGTCTCTTTGCAAGCTCTTTCGGACGACCCCTCGACTTCCACCCTGTCACTTCCGATCGACTTTCGTTTGTTTTCATAAATCCAATTTCCTCGGCGGAGCTCCTACAGAGCAAAGGGGACAGCCGTCGAAGACGTGCACGTCTCTGTGTGTGTATGTCGATGTGTGCCGAGACGAGTGGAAAAATCGGTAATGCCTTTGACGTGAAAACAAACATATACTTAAATACGCGCAACGTAATACTCTATATACGTCAACGTGTTTGTTAAAATTCGTGACAATTCAGAATACTATACTCTTGAAATTAAGTTCGGCGTAATCACGTCAATACACTGTAGCTGCGCATGTCACACCCATATATACGGGAAACTCTCAAAACAATCTCCGACGAAGCAATCAGCATCAATCCTTTCCAATGGAGTCGGTAATAATTGACAATTTGTATCGCATTGAGTCGAAAACAAAGTCCCAAATTGACCGTTCCAACGTTATGAAACAAGCTTAAAAGGGGCCACGTGGCGCCGCCTGTAACACACGCGCGCGAAGGGTAGTGTACGAAAGGGGTGTCTGATGCATAGCCCAAGGGCGAAACGTCTCGAAAGGCGTGTGCGCTTGTCGAAGAAGAGAAAAAAAAGGGACGAGGAGAAAGACGCGCGCTTGCGTAAAAGTATATACTACTTCCGGCCTGGCGCCAGTATAGAAAGCTTGTTCCTTTTTCTATTCGAGTCTATTAGAGACTATATAACTCGTTAGAGTTTGTTGTTTTTCTCGACGGAATTAGAATTTTTCTAAAGATAATTTTCCATCCCTTGAAAATACTCCCCCCGAGACGCGAGTGTGTTTAAAGAGGCGAAAATGCTTCCGGTGGACGTACGTAACAATGCCCCCGTCGTTTTGGCCCGTCGTCAGAATTTCTGCATGATGCTCGCGAGAGGGGAATTTCATTTCTGGAGAAGCGTCGTCGTCTATTTTTTTGTTTTTTTTTCCTTCAAAGTTCGGTAATGGCCGCAGTCCAGTAGGTAGACGCAAAAAGTGGCAGTTATTCGGCTTCATTAAGAGTTGAAAAATTAATCCGGTGAATTGAATTAGTTTCGTGGAGATGAAATATTTGTTGTTGATTGCGAGACTTAATCACTTAAAAGCCGTAGAAGAAGTTATATAACAGTAGAGAGATGAGAGAGAATCGCACGCGTTTGTTCGTGAACTAAGAAAATAAAGAAGCTCGTCTAGACGAGAGTCGATTTCGGCCCGGCCAACTCGAATTAAATAGATTGGAATGTCTAAATTCACCGGCGGAAAAATAACGACTCCGCTCATCCCCTAATCAACTTGTAGGAAAACTTTGCGCGCGCGCGCGCGCGCCTACTTCAGCCGAAAAAAAATCACTTTATCAATAAAGAACCAGCGTCGAAAAGTTTGCGCTCTGCAGAAAAAGGAACTTCTCGTCCCTCCCATAACTAAGTCGCTTTAAACTTTCGATGCAGCCGCGGGAGTCTTCTAACACACTTTTCACCCACCCCGAATGTTATACTGCACGCGCTGTTTTATGGAAAGTGCGCCGAGCGCATACATACATTACGTACGAAAATTCGCTTGTTTTCCGCCGCTCGTGTAATGGGCAAATACATTCTTCTTTCTTTCTCTCTCTCTGATCTGGCTTCAAGTTTTCCCGTTATACCTTCGCGGTAGAACGTGATTTCTGGCATATCCGAACTTTTTCGAATTTGAGCTTTTGACTAGTAAAATTTTTACTCTCTCAAACTTGTACGACTACATTATATTTGGCAGTGACTCGACGTTGATGATACGTTTCAAGCTCTCATTTGTCAAAAGCTCGTCGTGAAAGTTTTGCCTCCTGTTTTTCAAGACACGCTAGTACTACTACTTCTGCAACTGAGTATAATTTCAAGATTTCTTAGGGCTGCGGCGTAATTACGCGCGAACGGAAATGATTCCGCCTAAGAGGAAATTATGTCAGGCTACTACCTTCCGGCTTAATCCTTAAGTGAGTTGCGATTTATGCTTTAATATCGCGCGTTAATAAGGGGCCGCGTGGAGTGTAGTAGTAGTACAGCTCTCTGATACGGCCTTTTTTGCGCGGAGGGAGTGTAGTAGCGAACCGCCAGCATCGCCGCCGCAAAAACGAGAGATATATGAACTGGGAATCGGTGTGTGGGAGGCAGTGAGTGTGTATATAAGAAACGGATTTGCTTGTGGGAAAAAGTGTTGAATAAACATTGGGCGAAACTATAAATTGAATGCTTATATGCAATTTTCTACACATGATATCAAGCTCTTTGAAAATTATAGCTTCCCATAGGACAATTAACAGAATGTCTGCATTATTCAAGACACAGCGGCTGTGTGTGTGTGTATAAGAACACGCGAAAGAAGCGCGACTTGGTGTGGGAGATAGAGAGAATCCGAGCGGTAGTAATTAATTTGCATTTCGCGTTCACCGGTTCTCCCTTCGTATATATACACACACTTACACGTACATACTTCCCTTCAGTATATAACAGGGCTATAACGTCCGCGGGTCGGTCGTTAATAATAATCAGCCGAGGAAAAGAGTAGGGCGAAATTAGACTCCTGGAAAATCTCGCGATGAGAATTTACAGCCGCGGTTCGCGCGCTGATTACGTTTCCCTGATTTATCCGACGCCGCCGCTGAAGCGGCCGAGAAGCTCAACTCTCTGATTGGAAGGGGAGAGATCGATAACTGAGATTTCGAGGCGATCGGAGGAGAGTAGCTTGAGAGGATTTCGAGATGCTTAGGATGTGTCGTATGACGCTTGTTGTTGTCCGGAGTAATCGACTGATTTGGGGATAATGGATGGATGTTGTAAGATCGTGTGTATACCTTGTTGGTTGGATATATGTATAGGTATATATGAAGCTTTGATAAATTTGTAGAGTAGGAAAATCGTGTAATATACTTTGCATTCCCGGCACGGAATAAAGGGTAATCCTCTTCTTTCTTTCTTCCTTTTCGCGCGTTTTCCTTCGTAGAACAGATGCAAGGAAAACGAGCTCTATAATCGCGGTAAACCGAGCCTGCACAAGAAGAGAACTTTAAATCTCCAGTGATTTTCCAAGGAATTCTTTCTGCCTCGTTAACCCGGTAATCGGCCAAAACCAAAACCGTGAAATATGCCTGAAAATATACTCAAACATCTCTCTCATTCTATCTTGCCTTGACATTAGTCTCGTGTACCTCATTGTTCAGCAGTAAACTGCTCCCGAAAAAAAAACAAACAAAACACAATATGTTCCACTGCAAGTACATACCGTTATTTCCATCGTGTCTAGCATTTTTCAAGCATCTATTTCTGCTGGCGCGTGTACTCTTTGTCGCTTAATTCCTCACCTCTCGCGAGCGCGTTGTATATACATACACAGCGCAAAAACGAGAGGAGCAGCGTTTCGATCCCGTATTTATAGACATCCTGGAAAAGAAGAAGAAGACGGTAAGTTATGCGATGTTTGCCCGCCCCAGCCACTCATTCCTCGTCCATAACTCTCCCGGCAGTGACAGTCCCCGAACGGAAGGGTGTGCGCTTCTTCTTCTTCTCTTCTTCTTCTTCTGCTCTTGCCTCTTTTCCCTATATATACTACTAGGGAAATTGAATGCTCGCGACTCGCGTCACTGTCAAATTGATAACCGCGGCGACTTTTTTTCTACAGTATATATAAGTCTCGCTTCCTTCCGTCGCTCTTGATTTTCGACCGCTTATTTCCATGGAGTTGTGCTGTACTGCTGCTGTAGGAGGTATATACCTATAGAGAGAGAAAAAAAGTGTCCCTTCGCTTGTGTTTTGAATGGATGACGTCGGGTAAGTGGGATATAATAAGACAACGCGCTCCCGGAGGAGACGCTGAATTCATTATGGCTCTGAAAAATGTCGAGCTTTCTTGCTTTTGACAAGTTCCTCAGCATCGCGGTCATTACAACCGAGTAAATACCAGCTTTTTGGAAATAACATCCATTTATCAAGCTTTCAAGTTTAATCTAAAATTGAAAACCACGACTATATAGGTACTTACATAATAGTATAAGGAAATATATCGTATATACATAAATCCATACATACGAGTCTGTGTGTAGCCTTATACATGTACAACTTTTACGATCCTTATTCAATACCAGGCGTCGGCGTCGTAAAAGCCTGCGAAAAGCCAGGAAATTGATTTTTCAAAAACTCCCCCTCCCTAAAATCGAGTCACACAACGCCGCCTCGAGCTGCGCGCGCGCGCGAAAGAAAGAAAGAAGGTATGTAACGAACGTGCATCTTTTGCAAATGTCGACGTACTACACATAATACACCGGAAGTGCGCGGATCGATCCTCGTAAAGTCTCGAGCTAATGCGTAACCCCTTCTCTCTCTCTCTCTCTCTCCCCGTCGTCGCTGCTCGTGTGTTTTATTTTTATATTCCTCTTTTCGGCGTTTTTACATAACACACACGCGCGGCCCTTTTTTTATCCATATGCTCGCGTGAATTATTCATGCGCCGCCAGAGATAGAGAGAGGGAGAAATTTATACTTAAATACGCAGCTACTGCTGGAAAATTATGTGCGGCTGTGTGTTTAGCTTTTATATATGTATACACGCTCCCGGGGAGAAAGAGCTTTTATCGAGTTTCGGACTCCGCTATACTCTGTATCGTCCAATTATTCCGTTTACGTGTCTATTAACTGGGCGGAATTTCAATGGCAGAGAGAGAGTGAGAGTAGCTTCCTTCCTTCCTTTTGCTTTATTGTATGTGTTTATCAGCTGCTACGGCTTTTGTGCTGATATTGAAATAGATAACTTTCTTGTCCTTTCGGTATGTGTGTTGTATTATCTATCTATACGTCGATCGATAATATACACGGGATGTTTAATTCATGGAGTGTATCGGGCTCGACTGCATTTTTTTTTCGCTTCCCGGTGAATAATAATCCGAATATTTAGGGACGGATCTTTTAATCTCTCGCTCTTAAATTCATTCTCGTATTAAAATATTAGAGGCGTCTTTTTCCTGCCACTAGCTCGCGCAGTCTTAATAACATACAAAAGTTTCAAAAAGTCTAGTATATGCTCGCGTTAATTACACAAACTATTTCCAACCCAAATATTTCGCCTACGCACGATCGGCATTACACACAATTCGCAAACTATCCTCTCGCGACCACACACAGACAGCCCTATCGCATTACAAACCACACGAGCGCGAGCTAACGGCGCTGCTGCTGCGCATTCTCTAAAAAGCGCGTGTGCCGCGTCCAGAATTTCCTTTTTCCCCCTGAAAATGCCCGACATATCAGTTTCGCATAATTTCGCCGCGCGTATATAGTTGAAAGCGAAAATTCCCAATAGAATTTTCATATTATATAGGTATAACACGTGCCTCGCATAAGTACTACATAATAATTATAACAACAAAGGCTCGTCTCGTCGTATTTTTCCGGGGTATAAGGTTTCTTCTTTGCGGTATGTGTATATATAATATACGAGCCAGAGATGCGTGAAACAAGTTCTGACGCGCGGTTGGCCGCGTAAAAAATATCTATACTGAAAAAGAGCGAGAGAAATGTATAGAAGGGGGAGTGAAGAGCGACGTGAGGACATTAATCAGGTGACGGTAATATCGGTAGCCTGCACAAGTCACGTGCCTGAAAAATTAGTCTGAGTTTACTTTCGCGCGTGGGATTATGTCCGGAACAGATTATTGTTGTTGCGTCTGAGATGTGCCGGAGATTCGTCTCTCGGGGGAGGGTTTTAAAATATTGCGAGGGGATTATATATATTTTTTTTCTTACAAGTAATTATGCCGGAGCTTGACTTGGCAACTTTAGGGTATATTACTTAAATTGTCGTGCTTCATCATCCTTATGAGGGCTTACTCTCTGTTGATTATTCAAAAACAAGGCGGACCTAATCAACGAAGAGATCGCGCTGTATACTGTCCGATCCATCAAAACGCCATGACTCTTAAAAAAACTGGCTGAATTAATCATCTTGTGCGTGAGTGGAACAACGCCAGTAGAAAATGTGGAAGAATTCGTCATTACGTATTCGTAGTTTCTCTAGATCTCGTTCGATGATTTCTGGACGATAATATAGCAGAGCTGACACACACACACACACACGTCGCTTATTTTAGGCTAATTGAGTCTTCAGGCCGGTTATAGACTTAGCATCCGTTTACAGTACGTTCCAGCTCATTTCGTATGTTGGTTTAGTTAAAAGTAGGAACCGTAACGAGCTATTTCGGGATCACGCATTGTCTCTCTCGGTGCCAAAACACGTCGAGTTATTTTAAAATAAGTCGACTTTTCAGTCCTGAAATTTCGCTCCGGTTACATATATCCCGTTAACCTAGTCTTTGTTGATGCTTGTTTGCAAAAGTTTCGATTATTCAAGGCCGTAACGAACCAGTTGCCTCCAAATTAATTACCTCCAAACATACAATATATAATATTCATTTAAAATAACGAATCGTACAACGTGTCGTCAGACGAGAAGCGTGTATCTAAAATATAACAAAAAAAAAATAACATTTCAATTTTCACTTCAGCCGCAGCAGTACCTCATTTCAGAGAACGTCGACGCTGCAGCCGTCCAATTCAATTCCCCGAGCGAAAACACAAAAACCCGTCCGCCGACAAAAAGAGCTCGTCGAAAAAATTATCAATCTCATTCCCATACACGGCGTCTCGTCGCGTGTACAGCCGCGACGACACACAAAATATAAAAAAAAAGAGAGAGACAGAGGCGGTAGAATCATCCCCACTAATTAACGGTACACGTGTTTTCAACTACTATATCGAGCTTTTCTCTTTCTGTTCCAGCACAATGCACCGGCGCCCTGGGAATGGAGTCGGGAGCGATCCTTGACGCTGACATCACTGCCAGTTCCAGCTTCGATAGCGGCAACGTCGGCCCTCATCACGGACGGTACGTCTACATCTCTCTTTCTCTTGTGTATATATGCGCACAGACATACTATACGTGCGCCAGTATAGCTTCCTCTTTTTGTCATTTTTATCGCACCGTGTCGCCGGAGTGTGATGTGTTTCGGGTTTTCGCTGTGCAGTCGGTGACCGGCAGTGGAAACCCAAGATGCGCGTAAATCTCGCGGCGCGTCGTGTGGTTTCGGGAGATTGAAAAATAAAGGAAACGGCCGAGTTATATATGGGGCCTAAGTGAGCGCTCGTGGAGCCTGAAATGTGGTGGTAATGAAAGAAAAATAGAGGAGAGTGGTAAGACTATACAAGAGGATTTACGAGTGGCTACTGTTGGAAGAGTCGAATTATCTTGATTTCGTTGTTTTAACGGCTCGACTTTTACTGTTATATTACTAAAGTTTGATAATTCATCCTATACGATATATCAAATTTGGACCTTTCACTCTAACTAAAACAAAAATTTGACAAAACACAAGACTAACAAATTTTTCATGCCCTTGCATCGCAATGGGACAGCAAAAACATTCAGAAGATATATAAAGAGACGTCCGGTGATGAAGGAGACGGCGCGGAAGAAGCTCACACACAGTATTTGCGTGGGCGATGGCTTACGACGCCGTAGATTTTCTAAGCACGCGCTACTACCAACACTTGGAGAAAGAGAAAAAATTCGTCCGACAACTATAAAACATTCGCGAGGTTTTCGCTGCGCGCCGCATGTTTATTACGCCAATATACCTAATGCGCGAGACGCGCGGCTTTATGGAAATTCCTCGGGACTCGAGAGAGAGAAGCGTAATTTTACGTGCGCGCGTAGCGAAATTCTTCGATCGTAAAGTCTCTCGATGATGCGCGCCCGTGTATGTGCGGGAGTTTGCCGCGCGATTGACGGCCAGCTGTGGGAATAACTTAATTCGATGAGCTTTTTCTTGGAAATATATATACTGTATAAATATAAATAGTCGCTATATACACGTACGCGTGGCTGGAAAATTAAATAATATAATATATTTTAAAATATCAATTTTAAAGCTTTGAAAAATTAGCTTATCTATTTAAAGAGCTGATAGCCTCATCATCGAAAACGTTCGAAGAAATAAAAATCGCCTCTCGACAAGCCATGCTATTAATCTCACATCTCTCTCAGGCTAACGCCAGGATCGTCGTCCGACAATGAGGATTAATGAAGCCCTTGGCACGCGTCTCTCGAGCTTTTCGGCCGTCGCGCGAAACCCTTTGCTCTAATTACGCTTAGCTGCATAATTATCTTGATCGAGCGAGGAGAAGAGACCTCCGCAAATTTCGATGACGCGCGTTTACGCCGCTGATGTATTGCGCGACGTTGAGAGGACTAAGTGTACATCGCTGCAGGCTTTTGAGAGACGGTGTACCATTAGTAGAGAGTTTCACGAGATTATCGAATTTTGAGAAATTAGGATATAATGATGAGATTCATTTGTTATTCTCCAATTTGCCACAGTTACAGCTATCCTATATATAAGCTTTCAATGCTCGGCCAAACTCGTAAACAGCTCTCTCGTCGTCTAATTTTAACGCTAACCTTATACACTAGACCTCTGTCGTCTTCAAAACAAGCGTCCTTGTTACTCGGCGCAGCCATTCTTCGCGACTTTACCGCCTCTAACCTTCATCCTCCTCCGAAAAGAAAAAAAATCGCAACAACCGCTAGTTATTCCACACACACTGCAAAGATGAGTCGAAGTCAGCAGCAGTATATACTTCTGAAGTGTCAGAAGCTAAATTACGTTACGACCTTCGGTGTAAAATCTTCTCTCTCGGCCGTTTAGAATTAGGAATCATCCCGATGTCCGCTATAGAGGCGCGACTCTTTGAGCCTCCTGTCCGCGCCATAACTCATAGCCCATTAAGGGTCTTCCTCTCGAACACTTTGATACAGTCCGCAAAGCATCAAAGACATTCCGCGCGCTCTCTCTCTCTCTGTGTTGCTCGATAAATCTTCGCCCTCTGCTGCGATTACACGCCGCTGTCAAGGGATTTTTTTACCGCACGGATGTTGTAAGTTTTCAGGAGAAGAGTATATTTTTGAAATTCGTATATACCTTCTTAAATTAGAAGCATAAACGTTCGACGCGTATACTATAACCGAAAAGTATAAATCTACAAGTTGATTGTCCGCGTGAAAGCTCTCGAAAGGCGCGAACGAGATAAAGAGTAATTAGAGTCAAGACAGAGAGTGAAATACACACACTGTGTGTTGAGAACGAAACAAAGACGCGGCACACACGACGCAGAGAGAAAGCGAAACGAAACGCGCTGCACAAAGCGAATTAGCCAAGTGCGAACAGCTCGAAAAAGAGGCGGTGACGATGGCAGAGTCTGCACACATATATACATATACACTCGAGTATTATATAGAAGCCGAAAATCGGGTGCTTCTTTGGCTTTGACAGCTGCCAATTTCCTATAGCTTATATCGTATACTTTTAATTCCACTCTCCTACACCGAAAAGCTCGTGACTTTTGGTTCTCCGACGCCCGTCAAAAGCACGAGAATTCCTCCGAAAAAAAGGCTAATTCGCTCGTTACTCCCTCTTCACTCTCTCTCTCAACGAAACGTGTCTCCTCGACACTTCCTGCACGTAGTCCCTCCTATATCTCGTTTCCCCATCTGTTTCGCGTCTCTCGCAGGGTCTCTCTTTGTCTCTCTCTCTCTCTCTTTCTCTCTGCCGCGAATTCGCGCAAGGAAGCTACACAATTAGCAATCGAAGTGGCTCTCTCTCTCTCTGGAATATGCGCGAAGAGAGTGAGGAGGAGCTGCAGCCTCATCTTTAATTCATATCGCGCGCTTCCGTGAACGCGAGTCTCGATCGATAAATTATAATTTCATCGCGTATTCCGTGCCGGCGACGAGGCTATACGGCTTATCCCGTCAAGTCTGTGTGTGTGATACACAACACAGAGATTTTCGAGAGGATCTTCTTTTATTCTTTTTAATACAGCTGACCGTTTGTCTAGGACATCCAAGAGAGCGACGTTTTTGTTTATTATGCATGCGGTTTTCGAGATGACGTTATTATGGGCTGCCGAGTTACGCGGTGATGTGGACTTTGTTTTGAGAGAGAGAGGCGAGGCTTGTATATATATTGGTATTCATCGCGATTCTCGACGCTTGATTTAGCTGTCTGCCTCGTAAAAATAGATTTTCGACCGACCCATCTTACTTGTATATAACACCAAAAGTCGAAAATTAAAAAAAAATCATCACAAAAACAACCCTCCACGCGGCAATCGCGAGCGGTCATAAATCAGTCCCGGCAATCTCGCCCTTACATCCGTAGCAGCAGCAGCCATCAGAGCGACATAAATCGCGAGAAGCCGAGAGAGAGAGAGAGAGAGAGTGAAAGCCAGATAAATGCATTCACGTGTTGGTGTGTGTGTTGTATGTTGCAGGTTGCGGCAGGAAAGCTCGGGTGGCGCCTGGTGTCCGAAGCCCCAGATCACGACCAAGTCGAGCGAGTACATCGAGATCGATCTGCACAAAGTGCACATCATCACAGCTAGTGGAACCCAGGGACGATTTGGTAACGGACAAGGTGCAGAGTTTGCAGAAGCTTACCTACTCGAGTACTGGCGACCTGCCCTAGGCAAGTGGGTGCGATACAAGAATCCCAGCGGAGAAGAGGTGAGCTTTTTACTTCAATATTATCGATCTTTTTATTGTATAGTTTTTTACGCAGTGAAGAGAGAAGAAACATAATATAATGCGATAAGTATAGTCAACGAGTCGTTGAATATATAAAAAGAGAGCTTTAATTTGAAATTTCGATACCTGCGACGAGAGAGATCGTAACTTTTTTACTCGAACAAAAGCGCTCTCGGTATAAATAATAAGCTCCTGGCAGACGATAAAAGCTCCTCGGAGAGTGGCATGCTTTTCTTTTATATACACTCGTAAGTCATTCGCGAGAATTTTATTTAGAGTAAAATTCAGTCCCTACGACCTCCTTCGAGTTAAAGTAAACTTTGAGAGAAATGACGGACAAAACGATGTGGCCGTAAAACCGTATATTTTTTTCCCCACGAAGGGGAAACGGCCATTCATCTAAAAAAAAAAGAAAGAAGCTTTCCGCGCGGTAATGGCGTGTACACTCGCGATAAAAAAATCATCATGATCCGCATGAAAATGAACTCCCTCTCACTCTCAAGTGTCACTCGGAATTGGGGGAGTGCGATATTTCTCCAGGAAAGTCCGTGTGGGATAGATACTTATATAACAAATATTTTTCGCCGCCGCGAGGGTCCGCAGACAAGCGCAAAGTCTCGAGAGTGAAAGGAAACGCCGCGGAAGAAAACTTTCGGGGCAATGCGCGCATGAAAAACGAGCGACGTGAAAAGTGACCGCGTATATATATAAAGGATATAACGCGCGTGGAGGTAAACAATTTTCGGGAACACGAGAGCTTTTTTTGGGTCAATTGTATTTTTCTAAGCGAACGAAAGCTCGGACTAAGAAAATAATAATAACGACGTGAATATATTATGATGAAGAAAAAAACCGACTTCCCGATAAATCGTGCATACGAAAATAGCAATAACACATCGCGCAAGCTCTCCTCTCATTACCATAAATAAAGCATCGTCACGCGAATTAATAATAAAAACGCGAACGCGGCAGCCTTTTATCCGCCCACCTCGAGTTTTCTTATGTAAACGATCGAACTTCAGAATGAAAAAAAAGAAGGAACTACACTACCACCCTCGTGAAGAAAATAAGTCCTGTAAACGGTTCTCTGATGCAGCTCGGAAGACGACTATAGCGGCGGCAGCAGCTTATTTGTGTTCGTCCCGGCGAGTATCGGATCAATAAAATAAGGGAAGGTCGTCGCGTGCCGTCGGGTCAGCCCTTCTCTCTCTCTCTCTCTCGCTCTCTCTCACTTGCCCACCTGTCTGGATAGGTGAGGCCAAACTCCCTCGGCTCGACTATAATTACTTTCGCCGCGCGCGAGCGACTGTTACGCTCTCTTTCTTTCTTTCCCTCCTTTTTTTTCTCTCTCTCTGCGCCGAGTCGCGAATTTCATGTGAATTAAGGAGCGAATTTAATTGTGACTCGGCGATTAATGGCGGCAGTAGTCGTGAGACTATCTCGTTGTAATGTTTGTAGGAAAATTGAATTGAACGAGAGGGATATGTTTTTTTTTTCTGATGGTCGGAGGGTACGAGTGGTTCCTTTAATCGTCTGAGCGATTTTCGCATATATACACGAGTTTATTCAAGTGCGTTCGTGCTAAAGAGTAATTTCAGTGTGTGTATCAGTATACTATATTATTTCCGTAAAATCCATTCCTCTGTGTATAGTTACTGGAAATAAAGGATTGAAAATATAATCGAATTTAAGGTATATCCGACACGCTTTAAAGCCCAATCTTATCTCTCTACATAATAACCTTTTACGAGCTGCTCCACTTTTCGCGGCCGAGTAGCGAAACAATTAAATATAAATCGTTAACCAGTCGTCGTCGGCTTGTAAAATTTAATGAATTTCTCTCATTCAATAATAAGAAAGCCTCTTAAAGTCGCATTAGTATAGACTCGGGGCTACGCGCCAAAAATAGAGCAACGTCGATTTCCCGCAAGAAGTCCGACTCTCCCCCTCTCGACATTAATGACATTCTTGTCGCGCAATTAAACAAAGGCCCTCCGCCTTATCCGACTTAATCTTCGCTAACGACTGAACTTGTCCGGCTCCGAATAAGCTCTCAGGGAGTAGAGCGCGCATGCGAGAAAGGGAGAGAGAGAGAGAAGAACAAGACGTAAACAGTTATCTCGCCTTTCTTTTCATTTGCTTTTCTTCTTATACACACGAGTCTACTCGTGATTGCGTTCATGCCTCGTTTGATATGATTGTGCGTTCATTGATTAATTCTTGTTTTTTTTTTTTCTACACGGTTCGATAAGCGATGAAAAGAAAAAATCACATCCATGAATAATCCATACACAATGGTGTACATCAGTACTGGAATTATTTCCGTTCCATCTCTAAAAACGCCGATGCAGAAACGCGCGCGCATTAACATAACGTATATGGGCGTTGGTCGCAGGGCCACGCCTCGGACTCCCGCGCGATGGAATTTGTCAACGCCCGAAATGATTCTCTTTCTATGTGTATGTAATAACGAAAATCGGCCTCGCGTGTCGCTGAATTATTATTTTGACGGAAAAAAGGAGTTCTGATAAGACACGTTAATTGCGATTCGATCGATGATGGCTTTTGGTATTATTCCGAGGGCGAATGGAGATATCGAGGAAGTGATCGAAGAAAGGCGAAATTCGATAGTCTCTCTGGGTGTGTTTGCGCGTGGAATTCGATTTCATGGATAGTCGCGAGGATCATTATGCGGGAATTTGTACTGCAGACTAAATAAATTGAGAGTTACTTTCTAATTGTGCAATTTTGTGACGGTGAAGTTAGTAATTTAAATAATTGCGTTTAACTTTCGGTACGTCGAGATGTAAGTAGGTACTTGGAATAATCTCTTATTAAACGTGGGGTTTGAATTGTAATACTGGGATGCAAATTAGCCTTGAAAATAAGTGTCTTTGAGCCTTGTCTCTCTTACTCGAAAGTTGGTTATCTAACGCAGTATACGAGAACTAGATGTCAAGAGGAAAATAAAAAATCAAATAATATCTGTACAGATATATATTTACAATCTTACGTCGATGAAATTCATATTCAAAATATCGCGCCGCCGTTCAATAAACTACACAATTTTATAATTTAAATTCCCAAGCTCTCTCAATGGCAATAAAGTAAACCTGCAGCGCGTAGGGGTATTTTCCGCGCAACAAATTCAAGCCTCTCTCTCGTCGATAAAACTGTCCTTCGTCTTTTCATTCATCCTTTGAGAGAGAATGAGCCTAGAGAAGGTCATCGGCTATACACACGGAACAGCACCTCGATATTTCCAATAATAAAAAAAAAATAATAATAATTCCCGACATCGACACTTTCGAAAGGACACGACGACGGATAAAAATACCCGCAGCTTTACAACGCGTTCGCGCGCATGAATCGAAGCTGTGTCGTCGAGTTTGTTTTTATACGTTTATATATATACCGGCCTTGCCGGTATTATATTAAATTGGAATTCCTTTTGTATAAAAAGCGGATGTGATCGGGTTTTCTCCATCGGCAGCGAAATTTTACGGGGCTGCGTATCGTTAGTATCTGGATTTAATGGCGATAACGATTGCAGAGTGCGTGTTTGAACGTAATGCTAATTAAACGCGTTTCGCGTTTACAAATTATTTTTACTATTAATATAGGTATACACACATATACATACCTCGAAATGACGTAAATAAACGCTGTTCGATTGTCGACGATATATACGATGTTTTAAGAACATGCGGCGGGAAATTATAAAACGCAACTTTATCGATTCATTAATATTTACAGCGTCGATTGTGTAATAAAGCACGTGTAGCGAGAATATTAATACACAAATATATATAAAACGTCACACATAACGCCCGCGGTTTTTACGGCGGCTAAATCGATCGCCGACATCAATAATTCATGCACACATACACACAGTGCCTGCCGAAACATGCTACAGAATTACACCGTCGCGAGACGGAATATTAATGATTCTCCGTAAATAACATTGTCTAAACTCTCTCTCTCTCTCTCTCTCTTTCGCTCTGGCATTCCGTAAAACCGCAACTCACCGACGATTTTTCACCGCCACGCGAGACGTAGCCTTCCGGAAAAAAGCAGGCAGAGTAGCCGCAAAAAACGTACCACACACACACCATAAATAAGAAGCTTGTCGTCCTCCCTCCCGTCATTCTTACTTCCGTCTTATACTCTCTCTCGCGTATCATTATCGCTTCGTTCTCTCTATGTACTTCAGCTTTTCGTGTTATGTACAACTTATGTATATGCAGTAGTAGTATACGTGGCTTTTCTTTTTCTCCTCATTGCTACGTGGAGAGCTTTCTAGTGGTGGCAATTGTATAGCGGCGGCGATTTTCGCTCGGTATTGATTTATCGACGGCGTCTAAGGCGGCTTCTAATTATTTCTATACCACACAGCTATCCAGCAATGAAATTTTAATGCTCTAATACACGAGTGTAAATTGCAGTATAGAAAGTTAATCGAATGGAAGCAAAAAAAAAGAAAAATTCCATCCTAATCTCGTTGAACCGTATACCGGCAATTTCCGGAGAGAGAGAGAGAGAAATATATATGTATACACTGTCATTGCGCGAGATACGTGTGTGACTATTCCCGCAAGTGAATGACCTCCTCCCTCTAGTTGTCCCACATGCACCTCAGTCCATACATCTTCCCTCCTTGACTTCGTGCAGCTCTATAGTATACTACCTACTTATCCAGCCGATGTTTAAGCTCCAACTCGAAACGAGCGACTCTGCTTTTCGCCGAGAGTCTTCGGGAATCGCTAATAAAGCGTAATATACATGTAGTTCACACACGTGATACTGATGACGCCGCATTTTTCTCTTTCAAAGCACTTTTTGCATCCAGTCTATTTTACACTGGAAATAACGCGGTTAAAGATTTGTTTTATACAAAAAAAGGGAGAGACAAAAGAACTGCGATTCTTTACCTTCGAGAGAGAGAAAGCAAAAAAAAGCTCCCAACCGAGCAATAAAAGCTGCCGTGTCGGTCCCCCGAGTATATATAGCGAACGAGAGTCCCGCGGTCGCGTCCTATCGTCTTCTCGATCTCTCTAGACCAGAGAACGATTCTCCCGGACCTCGTCGTTTTCTTCTCGAGGATAACAAAGGCTCGATCCTTACTTTCCACTTATGAGCCGGCTTCTCACGTATACGTGACTGCAGGTGCAAAGATCAGGCGAAAAATAACACGGGAGTATATATTGATACGGTTACAGAGGAATGTATATATTCTGTTAGCTCTTTAAAAAGGGACTTTGTAAACTCGCCTTAACTGTATGTATAAGAGCATTAAAGTTGCGCACGCGGGATTGAACGTCAAAGAGGAAGTTCTGCGTGTAAGTCCGTGTACGAGATTATAGGTCGATATTGTCTTACTCGTGCTCTTTGTACGCGGCGAGCTCTTCTTCCGACTTTGTGTTATCTTTTCTATTCTTGGAAAATAATCTTTTTGTGTATCGAACTTTCCTAGTTTCGAGAAGTGGGAGGATAATGTAAACAAGGGAGAGAGAGAGATTACGTATATGCTGTTTCTTGCAGTATAATGTTATTAGGCTTTGGAAAAGTTAACTTTGTTTTACTTTTATCTCGAGAGGCTATATAGATATAGGATATTGGATCATCTTTGGGTATGTGGGTCAGCAGCAATTCTAAATTGCAGATTTTAATATTGCTCAGCTGCATGAATATGAATTTGAAACCGCATTGTACGCACTTCGATTTTACACCGCTGCCGTGTGATGTGATTTATGGTGGTAATAAAACCATATTCTTTGCCTTTCAATGGCTCGATTATAGTTTGATAGCTCGCAATAAATAATCAAAAATACTATGCAATAGCTCAATACATACACACACACAGGCGTTCGACGCGAATATAACTTATGAATATTATTAACAAACAATAATATCTTTCTCGTATAATATTCCCATCGCGGCTGTGTTCTAATTGGAGCTAATCTAGTATAGTGACATTTTTAAATCTCACGATACCGATAAGCGCTTAGTCAGCCTTTAAGACCGTGGCTCTAAGTGTTTTAAAACGCGTCAAGAGCCCCTTACTCTTCATCTGTACCGCCTTGGTTATAACAACGATTTTCTTTATGCACATACACACGAAAATTTCCCCTTCTGAAACGCTCCATTCAATTTTCGTTCGAGCTCTAAAGCCGCATTAAAAAAAAAGAAGAAAAAAAAGAAGAACGCCGAGATAAAATAAGAGGAATATCCTCGAGTTCTACATAATCCTCTATTGGCAATGCGTCTTTCCTGACACGCGCTTTAAATTGATTTAAGAGGCTGCGGGTAATGTCCTGTATAGCTATTCGGATTTTCCGTGAAATATACCGGCAGCGAAGAAAAAAGAATAATTTTCAATTTGTCGTCACAACGATCACTTTGAAATTTCCTTCAAAAAATAGAATCAAAACTCCACCTCTGCAGAATTGAAACACACGTCGCGCACCTACTATACCACCTCCTCATAAATCATTCATGGTACACATCCGCGACTAATAACGGCCGGCGCCTATACACCTCCACAGCTTTACTTCGTCTTAAATAACCCCCGCTAGAGAGAGAGAAGCAAAAGTCAGCCGCCGCTCCATTGTCGGGATACTTGTCAAGATGCTCAGAGTAGATAAGCGGCCTCTCGGGTTCCGGTTTTCCGCGACTGGTCGGCACCTGCGTGCGCGAAAATAAAGTGCGCGATTGCGGCACCGAGATATACTGGCTGTATACGTGGAAAACGCTGAGGGATTAAATTGAATGGATATTCAAATGGCGCTTAGTGAAATGCACGCCGCCGTTACTTTTTTTGGTTGTATCTAATCGGAGAGACATTTTTTTTAGGGGATTGGGTTTAATTATGGTGGGATTGATTTAAGGTAGTTAGTTATTGCGGTGTTAATTCGAGTGGTAAATTGGTGTTGGATCGATATGGATCTTGGCTCTCGATTTATGTGTATCTGAGTTTAATTGAATCTTTCTATTTATTGTTTTACCTTAGAGTTTAATGAAATATATTTCTAAACATCGAATTCATCTTCTGCTTCCAGGTGATCCAAGGCAACAAAAACACCTACATCGAAGCCAAGCACTTCCTGGACCCACCGATCTGGGCATCAAAAGTCCGTTTCCTGCCCTACAGTTACCATCAGCGTACGGTCTGCATGAGGGTCGAGCTATACGGTTGTCCATGGAACGAAGGTATCGTCTCGTACTCGATGCCACAAGGCGACAAACGTGGCACCTGGGAGTTCTTCGACGCGACTTACGACGGTCACTGGACCGATCAGCTGGACCGAGGTCTCGGTCAGCTGACCGACGGTCGCACTGGACCTGATAATTTCAAGAACAGCTTTCATGATTCAAAGGATCAAGGATGGGTTGGTTGGAGGAACGACACGAGACAGGGACACCCACTCGAGATCAAGTTCGAATTCGATCATGTGAGGGAGTTTTCTGCGGTGCATATCTACTGTAATAATCAGTTCAATAAGGAAGTACAGGTGAGTCTATTTTTTTTTTTTCGAAAGTTTAATTGGAGATTCTGTGGAAATAATAACGGTGATTTCGGTTAATATTGAATTGAGGAGCCTATTAGACTAGTTACGAATGGAAAAGTTTTTAATGACTCTAAGTCACTGTATATAAACTTTGACTCTCCTGCATCAGGTTGAAGCTGTTTCAAAGGGTATGCCTATAGAACCCGACGCTTATTACGCGCAAATAATTAATGCATTGCGACACGACAAGAGTAAGATAATAACCGGTACACCTAGGTAGCATCGCATAAATAATGCTCTATATGAGACAGAAGTTTACAAATGCTCATTCAGTAGTCACCTACATTCCCATCATAATCGATGAGCAGCTGTATACAAGTACTGTGTGTGTGACTCTAGCTTCTGAAATTCCAATGCGCAGAATACAAAAGGATATATTAACTGGATTTCAAAAAGCACCGCGGGCGCGCTTATACCCTTGCAAAATAAGAAGCGAACGCGAAAAAAATCTCTCGGCTGCAGACGGAAGAGGAAATTGGAAAGTCCCGCAGTACAACACTCTCTCTTGAAAACGAAATGAAGGAGAAGCTATAGGTACGGCCGGCGGGCTTTAATCCGCGAGTAGTATGAAAATCCAGTGAAGGGCTCGGCGTTACAACGACATCGTAGTATATATATACACACGAAATTGCCCGGAGAGTTTTCCCTCTCGTTGGAAAATTTTCCGGCGCGTTATTCTTCGCGAGGATTTTATAATGGCAGCTGCGAAACACTCGGAGGATTGTATATAGTACGATTCCATCCCTCGCGTATATATCAAGATTTATTTGAATAGAGCGCCTCATTACTCGGCTCGTAGAATTGTATGCTTCTCCGAGAGAGAGAGAGGAGTTGCAGTATACCTTCTCGAGAAGTGAGGGAGTAAGGACTGTGAGGGAGAGATGGATATAAGATAAATCGGAGCTGAGTAAATAGAAAGGAAGATACGCTGTAGCTATAGTCGTGTAACCGAACGGAAACGATACGGGATAACAAGTCGCACACGAAACAGGCGAGAATAATGCCCGTAAAGTAAACAATTAAAAAATAAGAAAAGGACACCTATACACGTAGCTAAGCAAAAAGCTACCTCCACCCCTTTCTAAGCTTTCGCCAGTAGCTCTATGTTTCTGATGGATATATAGGCTCTAGTGGCATAGCAGATACGCCACGTATCCACACACACAATACAGCTCGCCGCGCAACCCCTTCTATATTAACAAGCGCGCGAGCGGGGATGAGAGACGTCATCTCGGAGGAGTAGCGCTGAAAGACACGGCGTACTTCAAAGCGTATATATATAAGCATCCGCGCGTCACATACGGGCGCGCGTCGAAAATCCGGGGAGAGTTTGGATAATCTCGGCTTTGTAATCTCGCGTCAGGAGCTGTGCTTTCTATTTTCTCTTCGCGTTGACTTTATACGAGGAGGGAGGTTATATAGGTATGTATATAAGTTTTCGAGAGAATCGCGTATATATAAAGTTTTCGTGGTAATTAGAGGATTTCTTATATATATACAGGATTAGACACAGAACTTTTACTTTGAAACTCGCGACATGACGGTACATTCCACACGACGTCTACCTATATTGGCACAGTAGCATCGGAGAGAGAGAGGTCGCGACGACGCGACAATGACGATTCGCCTATAGACGATTTAGCATTCCATTACTATCGCGCCTCGTTTCCTCCCCCACTATATACACCTCAGTCACATACCTCGCGTGCCTATATGTATACGACGACGATGCAGTAGCAGTCTCTCTATGCGGAGGAGTTAGTCTGAAGATGTAGCGGAGGCTATACAGTGTACCATTATCGAGGCTGTCAGTGCCATTGTAGTCCTCCTAATCAGGAGCTTGGAATCGTCTCTCTCTCTCCCGAAACGACGAGAGTACTTACCTCACTTAACCTTACCCAAGTCGCTGCCGCCTCGAGTGTCGTCGAGGGAAAGCCAAAGGCCTTATACCCAGTTTGCAGGAGAGATAAAGCGCCGCTTCTTCTTCTTCTTCTTCTTCGTCGTGGTCTTGACTAGCGGTCGCTGTCTACTACGAGGGTAATATTTAACGCGAGTTTTCTAGGAGAGAGTTTTAGAGACTCTTTTGCGGTAGAGGATATGGTGTATTAACGTTGTCTATGTAAACATTGAGGCTGTATATATGGAACATTGACCCGTGTGTGTGTGATATGTTATATTAGTGTGATATAGTTTGAGTGGTGGAATCGCATTATAGCGGTGCGCATTGCATCGGCATGCAAATGTCGAGTAGAGTATATACACCGCTCGAGGAGGCTTTGACTCTGAGGCGATTATTGCGCTGCTGAGTGCTCCTTATTTGCATTCAATCGCGATATTAATTTGTCCCTACTTGTGATAACTATTTACTCTACCTCCCACAAGTGTTATAGTACTCCGTTTTCTATATAATTGACACAACGTCGTTCAAAACTCAATTTTGATTACACACAGCCAGCCATATATACAATAAATCTCCAATAAACACAATCGAACAAATTCGCCGATTAGAATCTCTCGAATTTCTCCGTTTCCACAGAATTTCACAATAGCATTCTATATACCTACACAAGTGAGAGCAAAAACTAAACGGCGATTGTCTCCCTCTCGCCATTGTCTTTTCCGCAGGTCTTCTCCGAGGTGAACATACTGTTCAGCATCGGCGGCAAGTATTACACCGGCGATCCGATCGTCTACGACACTCCGGAGGACAGAATCTTCGAGTACTCGCGCAACATCACGATAAAGCTGCACCACCGGATCGGCAAGTTCGTGAAGCTGCGCTTCGGCTTCGCCGCCCGATGGATCATGATCAGCGAGATTACCTTCGACTCTGGTGAGTTTGTATATATATAGCTTGTATATGTTGCCTTTCTAGGAACATACATATATGGATGTACTTTCGCGTAGACATTTCGAAGTCGACGGAGGGACACACAATGGGAATTATAAAAGTTGAATCGCTCATATTTTAAGGGGCTCGTGAGCGCTGGATTAGTTTTGATAGTGTACGAATTGTTTTTGACGACGGCGTATAAGGCTATCGAAAGTTGTGTGAGTTTGCGTTGTTTTGAAATTATGCAAATTAGAGTGTTATGCACATACTCGCGAACCAGATCTCTGCTTTAAAATTCAAAGAGAAATCGAGACAAACGAAACTCGTGTATATCCCGTCACGAGAATCGGTTACGCGACGACATCTGAATATGCAATAAAAATAAAAAAAATATCACCTCTTTCTCATCCTCTCTTCCAGACATAGCCCACGGAAACTTCACCCCAGAGTTACCACCAACAACGGAAGCCCCTCGTTTCCGCGACCGAGGTTCTCTCCGCGAGACACCTCGCCACCACGTCGAGGTTCCAGTCTCCACAGCTAAACAGGACGATCCGACGTACATGGCAGTGATAATCGGTGTCCTAACCGCTGTTATCCTTCTCCTTGCCGTCGCGATCTTCCTCATCGTTTCCCGACACCGTCAACGCAAGAACTTCGCCAGTCCACTGAGCAGCAAGTCCGCGATACCGCCAGGTGGTCATCAGCATTTGTCCAACGAATCAGCCTACGGTACCACCGAGAAGGACCCATCCCTCATGACGTACAGAGTCGACGAACTGGATGACCGGTACACAGCTGGTAAACTGACGACGCTACCTCGAGAGCTCAACGACCGACTACTCGGAGACGTTCGCCTCGACGACTATCAGGAGCCGTTTCACGAGCAAACCGGCGGCAAATACCGGGAGCCAGCGCACGCCGCTTATTACGGATACAGCACCGTTGTTATCGACAACAAGGATCTTCATGACAACGTGGAACAGTCCGGTGAGTATCTATACCCAGGCGCTTTTGTTTGGAAATTATGGCGTGAGCTCTCTCTCTCTCTCTCTCTCTGTGACGTTCGGTTCACATGCATTTATTTATGAGATGGGAAAGGCGGTTATGTGCTGCTGCTACTATACTTATACTGCTTATACGCGCGCGGGGATATCATTTTTGCGATACGGACTTTTCATTGCGGGATCGGAAATAATCCGCTGGGATTTTTTAAATTGACTCGGAAGCTCATTTGCATTCTTCGTTTTGGATTGTTTAGACGCTACCTACGATTATGCAGTACCTATGCCAGTGCCTAGCCAGAGCAGCGATCAGGACAGCATATTTTCTAAGTCATCCAGGGGCAGCGCAAAGGTGAGTTTCATATAAACTTATAATTTAAACACATACATTACTATATCACTGAAATTCAAAACACCATCACACGTACAACACCCTAGCTCTTAAAAACTCGCCGTCTAACCTCAGCCCCATCATTCGCCTTTCAAGGCCTGCTTACAGAGTTTCTTCCCGCCACCGCCACCGCCAATGTCAGCCCCTCCTTCCCGAGTCGGCGCCAACAACCTCACATACTCAAGTCCCCCGAGTCCCGACCTGATGTGTGACCGCAGCCGCAACGGTAGTAAGCGCCGTGATCACTCGCTTCATCGGTACGCATGAGACGAACCTCAGCAGCAGCAGCAGCAGCGACGAAACAATCGATGGCCCAGGAGGACGATGACGAGCTCCTCGGCCTCTACACTTCTCTATACTCGAGCCTACGTGAGTACCTACGGCGATATGCTGTAGAGAGTCGACGACTTTTTACGACTGGCTGTAGGGATGTCCAGGTAGATGCTTCGGTTTTTTAGGTATATATCTTACCTTTTTCTTTTATACTTAGCGAGACTCTGAATTTTATCGTTGTAAAAAAAAATACGTACAATTCCATTTTCACATTCTTCATGACTATAAGCGTCTACCTGGAAGAGTAGAGGTGTTCTCGCTTTTTTTTATAACTCGTTTTAAAAAAAAGTTCAGCGAGAATCGAGGTGTCCTCGAAGCGCAGGAGAACCGCGCTGTGTAAACCTAGGGTACAATTTTCGATAATCGCGATGGTGATAGTTGTAACGATTGGCATATCAGTTACGAAGACGCGTTGAGGATTTAACCGTAAGCGTCGTTTTTTCTACTCTCCTCTACGAAGCTTCGGATTACAAAGTTTGTTCTTTAGAAAACACATATACTATTCCGGTTGTTCTTTTGTCTCGAGCAATAATGTAGTATCGTTTCTTGTAAGACAAACTGTCGTATTCGATTGACTAAGTACGTAAAAGGGTGGATTGATTAACGATATATAGTGGCGAGTTTGAGTTGTTGCGACGTTATAAATTAGGAGTATAAGTGTACATAGTAAAAGTTGAGGTACGAACGAGGCGTATATAAAAAGTTTTTCTAAGTCACGAATAACGAGAAACGATTTGATCGCTGATTACGTGGAACAAATGAGCTCTCGTATATATGAGAAATTGTACATTTGCGCGATGCGTATCTCGATTCCACTGCCAGTTATATACGTATATATATATGAAAAAAAAAAAATTGTAACTGCGGCAACTCCGGGATACCATCGGTCATTTTTACACACAAAATATTAAACACACACACAAACAAGACTGACTCTCGTCGAACGATGATAAAAAAAAAGAAAGAAACGAGGATAATTCAGTTCCACGCGATGTGTATATTTATTTATTGCCTGTAGAGTTGATGTGACGAAGTGTTTTTTTTTTTATTTATGTAGACTGTAAGTAAGCATAATCACTTAGGTTGTAAGGACTATTGAAAATACGCTGCATATAGACATATGCAGACTATGTGAACGCGAAAAATGTTGTTTCTTTCTTCCAATTACTACTATTTTCTTGCTTTACTCTCGAGGTATTATAGACTGTTTGTCGATCAAATCTCTAGTATTCACTTAATTCTATTTATATAATTCGTATTAGTACTTTGAAATTTGCGTTGTTCTGCTTTTTGACACATGTTCTTATAAATAGTATATATATTATACAAAGCTGAAAGGGAGGAGAAACTCGTCGTCTTAGCTGATGCAGTACGAAAATTATCTCGAACACACGCGCGCATTTGATACGTTTGCTAGTGTTTTTCTTTTTTAGATTTTAGAAGCTCTTGTACATATAGATAAAGGAACTTTTTTAAAAAATTCAACGTATTTTCGTAACTCCGCCGAGCGACGCACGACGATTTTCTCCTGCCCCCACGTACACAGTTCTATTTCTCTAAAAATGAATGATAAAAAAAATAATGATAAACTCTACCGACGTCGCCTTCATTGCAACGAGGAAACGGGAACTGCAAAGATCGCGAGACTTTTTGTTATATAAAAAAAACGAAACACGAGCAGGGAACAGATTGTGTATAATTTAATGGACGCGAGTTATAAGCTGAGAAGAGAGATGAGAAAAGATATAAAGGGAGAAAAAGAAAACAAAAATCGACAATACAGGGATGAGGCAACAATAATAGCTGACAGCGCAAGTGCAGGAAACCCTACCACATTGTGATATATATATGAAAAATAAAAGAAAAAGATTGAGGTTGAAAGAAAATCGTGGCGCGAATTACATTCTGCCGTTGCTCGGAATTTCTTCGCGGATTCTTTTGAACGTGAAACTTTTTCATCGAAGCGCGTTGCAACTGTTCATTATATTGGATAGATTTTAGCTAGGGTTATATACGAATAAGCTACATTGATTACTTTAAAAATTGATTCGATGTACGTATAACCTTCATTTCCGGAAAAGATATTATATCTCACAAACACATTTTTACGGTCTTCTCCTTTATCGAAACACCCGCGCATATGTAAACTATATATATATATATATATAAATATCTAGATTGTTATAATAGCAGAATACAATCAGTGCTTGAGGCAAACGTATTTTTAAAGTAATTGATGATCCTTATTTTTGCTTCGAGCGAAGGCGCTCATATAGGAAAAATTATCAATCTTCTACAACGACTGGATAAATTATATATATGAAAAAAAAGTAAATATATATATAAATATATATATTAGACACTATTGACTAGATTTTTAATAATCCTGAATCGATATCGCGTACGTAAAAGAAGACATTGTATACACGATATAATATATATAAATATAACGACGTAACTGCCGGGCTTTTGTATCACTATTAGAAAATACTGCGAACCTCGACGAACTCTGCTGCCCTTCGGCTTTCCAAAAAAAAAGAGAAAAAAAGGTACACATAATTTTAAAAATTTTCGACCACCGTCAACATTCAAGGAATTCCTTTGTCCTTTGAAAAACTTGCGGCGAAAAGTGCAGCGGCAAAAGTTCGAAAACCGCTCTCGCCTCCGGCAACATCGTCGTCGTATCATAATGAAAATTTCAAAACGATAAAAGGAATGCCTTTGAACTTAAGAGCAAGCGGTGAGAGAGAGCCGCGGGGCCAAAAGAGTTCAGGCCGAAGCCACTGTAAATACACCCTCACACATACACATACACAGACACCGATAACGAATCCTACTATCTGCCTTTGTCGACTCTAACCACAATAATTCCGCAATAAGCGAGGGAGAAAGAAGAGCATCATCCCACCCCTTTTTTTCTTCTTCTTTTTGTCCGCGCGGTAAAAGGGAACAGAAGCACTCGCGCGCGCGCGCTCCGGCAATAATTCAGCGCGCGTTGAGCGCAAATTGACCGAACGCGCGTTCGTTTCTATCTCTATCTCTATATATATACCTATGTATATATCTCTATCTCGCTTGGTCTATGCATTGGCTATATGTGTATACTGCCGCCCCGACAATTGCGATTGTGCTCGACGCGAATTTCGCGTAATCGCTCGATTGTGCGTCGACAAGACTTGCCGATTGAGATGTGTTTGTGCCCGTGGGCTCAATTAATTCTCTATCTTTTTGACGCTAATTTATCGGACGATTGTATGGTAAAAAGAGAGTACAATACTTTCTTTTCTCGCTAGAAATTTCTTCATTTCGAGCTTTCACTGAATTAAAATTTTCATGCATATCAATTAATCACCGCTACACGCGAGCTAACTTCACCTCCGCCATAAATAGCTCAAATTACCAAGAACAAAACGAAGCTGAAACAATCGGCCGAGCTCGCGCGTACATATTCATCTTCATTAAAAGTCTTGTCAGGATGCAGCATTTGGCGAAGGCACACGAACCTGCCTCCTTATTCGTATTTTACATATATATACGTGTATAAGATTCGCGTTGATGCTTTATTAGACCCTTTTGTTCCGTGAAATCTCGTTTCGCACGATAAAATAGCCGCAATAATATTATACGCGTCTGCTAAAAATCAAGCGGCCGACATGCTTCGCGATGATAAGATTGGAGAGTTTTACTGCCATTTTTTCCTGCTTCGCGAGCGCCTTTTGCATCGCCGGAGGTGTATACAAGGATTTTTGAGTTTTCTCTTTTGTATCAATTTTTTTTTTTTTACGCGAGAAAAAAAAACGACGCATTTAGTGATTTGACGCTTGCAAGCAAGCGTGTTTGACTCTTTTCTATTTTTAAGTACATATACGTGATTTTGATGTAAATCATTCTTTCCACTGTAAGTTTTAAAGCGTAAGCTGAGTTTTTTTAAACATTCAATCTCGCGTCGAGTATTATCGCGAAAACAAAAAAAAAAGATATTAAAGACGCCTTTCGCCAGTATCCAAAACTGAATCTAGAAAACTGCCTCTTATAACAATAAGCCGCACACCACGATAAAGAAAAATTATATATAAATACAGAGCTTCTCCTCTTCGGAGCGAAACAATCGCAAAACAAACAGACAGACACATACACACAGCCGACAAAGTCGCATTATTATACAGCCCTTGTGAGAATTTCAAAGCGACTCGCTCGTGAAAAATAAAGTAGAAAAAGACTACTGCATAGCAGCATCGACGCGAGAGACGTAATAATATTGTTTCCAGCATCTCGCGAAGGAGCAAGTACGCACATATATAGAGATATTGTAGCGACGCTACACACTACAGAGAGATACACTCGACCGTGAAATCGCTCGAGGGAAAGAGACGGTATTTCTCGCGACAGACGCGTCGTCTGCGATTAGAGGAATCTCTTCTCTTTCCATCGCTGGATTTATTTATCGCGCGCATTAATTCTCCTCGATGTACATACGACACTTGTAATTTATAAATAGGAGCGTGAGCGCGATTATATACTAAAAGCGAGTGGTGAACAAAAAAAAATATTGATGAGAGAAAATGGAATGTGAGCACACACACACGGATGGAGCTTTTTTTGTACATAACTGTAACATAATTTATACATAAGCGCATATTATATATATATATATATATATTCTATGATATATATCTTGTATATGTAAACCGGCGAATTTCAATATGCAGCGACTATATAATACGGAACAACGTTGTACACGTACGGAAAATGTAAACACAGACACACACACAGCCCTTCCCCTCTACAACAATTGAATGTAATTATGTGCTATTACGACGATTATTTGATTGATAAGGCAACAAAGCACGAACGAGACAGAGAGAGAGAGAGCTGACGCAGCGTCGGAGCCGTTATAAACGAGATGATGCATATTTGATATTTGTGTGCCTGTATCCATTTTGTATGCTACCGAAATATATAGAAAAAGAGATATGGAAGCAACGAGTGAGCGAGAGATGGTCGATGCATATATAGCGTTTTTTTTGGAAGAGAACTGGAAGGCGGAAGATTGTAAACGAAAACTATACATATATTGTAAACTGGCGAGCGAGATATAAATATATATACAGATATATGACATAGATTGAACTACGAGGTATATCGAAATACTGTACACACTCACCAACACATCAGAATTCATGTCCGTGTGGACGAAATAAACTTTTAGTGAATCCAAATGCCTGTATTCTATTGATTTATTTCGGCCGGATATATATACACCGGCCTGTCTATCTCTACATATACATACCTGCATATAAAGTCCCTGTGTATCCCATGTCCGATTCCTCCTTTATTTTCAGCGTCGAAACATCAGCGGACGAACCTGTGCGAATTATTATTTGCTGGACGCGCGAGCGATGATATCGGTAAGTTGCGTATTTGTGGAAAGCTTTCAACTGATTAAATACGATTAGCGGCTGCAGCTCGGCGTTATAACGTTTATTCGATATTCAAAGTGAATTTCTTTTTATTGACAGGTTTTCATGTATAATAGCAAATCGTGCGGATGGCTACGTTTCAATTATCGATATTCTTCAATGTCCTCTAATTCGAGCTCTTGATTATAGTGCAATTATTGATACTATTTGTTCTTCTTTTTATTTAAACATTTGTGTGCAGAAAAAGTTGCTGAATTATTGTTAATAATTCTTATTTCAAGCTAATCTTGAATATAGTTGAATAAATCAATAATAACAGTGGCAGATTCTATTCTACATTCAATTTCTAAACCACTGCACACTGCACCTCTCAAAAATGCATCAAAGCCACATCCCCTATTCTCCTAGAAATTAGCATCGATTCGAAAAAAGTGAACGTCGAACTCTATTATTTTGAAATTTCCGCTCTGCGCGAGGGTGACGAAAAAAAGCAAAACAGAAAAAAACCGCTGCGAATTTATTGGCATGTAGCTTCCTCCAAACTGATTTATCGTTCCTATATTCTTATGTATTGTTCAAATATAAAATATGATTATTATACATTTTATGTTTTTAAAGCTTTACTAAATAATCAAACTTTGCAAAAATTGAAATGTACAAATTTTTATAAAAATGTACAGAGATGTAGGGAAACGTACAGAAATGTACAAAATATGCTTTCGCCAGAAAAAGCCTCCTTTTCAGTTATTGATTTTATAAAATCGAATTATTTATTGTATACACACTCATTTATATGTTACACGTATAATAAATGTTATCGTTAAATTATAGAATCAAGTTATTCACGCGAAAATATTTTCAATAATTAAATAAATCAAAGCTTAATTACGTTTAAAAATAAATAAATTTAATAACCGCATGAAAATTCAAATTGAAAGCAAAAGCATATTAAGAATTAAATAAATCTTTATAAAACAAAAAAGGCCGATAAATCTACACATTTTTTAGTTTTAAACGTTGGAGGATGCAAAAGAGTTACGCGGGGGCAAATCACTTTGCTCGATATTATACGGAAGCCGCCCGATCCAGGCCTTTTTCGAATCGTGTCGCCGCCGCTGCTGTGTCGGTCGTGGACAGGGTGGCGAATGCATTTAAAAAGCCGTAGATCAAAACGATAGAGAGAGATGCGTCCGGATCATTTAAATTTCAATTTCGTCCCGTGCTCGTACGTATTTCCCTATGTGGTGACGAACGGCGCGTAGGGTCGTCCAACGCATTTTCACGAAAATACGCGTGCATGAGTGTAGGATTAGATTTAAAAAAAGTTTTTCGTTTGAAATTACTATTTTGGGTTTCGTTCATTGTAATAGAGGTAGGTAACTTTATTTTACAGTAGACTGCTTGAAATGAAGAAAATTCGTATTTTGAAGTAATGAACTTATTTGATTAATATTTTGCAGCAGAACATTCATTTTAAGTTTTAATAGCACAAAATATCATGTTTCAACTTTCCATTTATTTTTTTTAATAAATATTTGACATCGTGAAGAATAAGAAACTTTGCATTTTCCAAAATGCAGAACTCGAAGCTAGCTGCTGTGATTTGACTTTGAAGTAGTGATGGTTTAATTAATGTTCACGATGCTAAGGATAAGGCTCTTGAAACTATTGGCTTCCTCTTACGTTGTGTGCGACAGCTGTGTTAAACCTTAAAAAAGAAAAACTATTAGTTATTTAGTAAAACTAATTATTTATTTATTTGGTTTAATAAAATATCGCGCTATTAAGGCGGAGCACGCAATTAAGCTCTGTGTTGACGAGTTTATATATCGTAAATAACATATTTATTTACGGAAGCTCTGTTCACTAGAACAGTTGAATTGTAACTTGAAGAGTATAAGACGGATGGACCGTTTGGTATGTGCTGTTTGACCTATTTGAGATTATGTTCAGACTATGCCGTTTGAATTATCTGTTTTTTGAGGTTATGTTGGTTCAGGGACTGATTGTCCTCTTACAAAGTCAAATGAAAAAAATCTTCACCTAATATAATCGGATGTCTTGAAACGCTCTCCAAGTACACCACCGATGCAGGGCAGGGTGTTGAAGCTCTTGTTTTTCCCATCGACTTAGAAGTATAACATCCCTGTACCTTCTAGGAAGTAGTAGGATCGTTGTTACTCCATGATAGAAAATATCTGAAATTCAGAAAGACTTGAATTATTATATTGTAATAAAACAATTATTTTTATACACAATTTTAATAATCGATAATATGACATATAATTAAGGTCTATAGTTGCTAAAGAAAATAAATATTTTCATGTTTACGCCATAAATTCAAAGAATATACATTCTTTGCAGTCTAAAGCATATTGTCACAGCTGAGACTTCATTAATTTTGTGAATATGCAAATTTCGCTGTTACTTGCATAACGACGTATACTTAAATTCATAACAATATTAAAAATTAATTTCGATTAGAAACGTCTGGAAATAAGCTAAATTAAATTGATTGAATAAATACTACCGAATTGCACATTTCTAGAACGTTCACCAGAGCCATAATGCGCTTCGATGTTCAGTTAGTTCGATGTGTCGGTCATGAGTCGAGTGCAACGCCGTTTCGACAATTTGGCCAAAATTCTCTACATCGCGAATTCCGTTTAAATTATATTCAAACTAATTCTCGCAAAATCTCTGTCATTCAAAATACACGAAGTAATTACTTTTATAGAACCAAAGTATAATAGTCATTCATAAAGATGCTGATTTATTGTAGAGTTTATCTACTAGGTATATTGGTACGTTCTTTGCATTGGTTTCTAATCAGTGTTCAGGACGTAGCACTACTGTTATACATTTTTCTACAAATGCTCAATAAGCACTTTGACAATTCAGCTCTACGCGCAAGTGACTCGGTGCATTAGACTCTGAAACGCGTAAACATTTCTTTCAATTTTTTTTTTTTTTAATTTTGACACTTGCTTCTCACGTAATCATCCGACACTTTATAAGGATTTACACGCGAGCAATTGCCAGAAGTCATAAACGTACATTTAGATCTTCGTTATAATTCTAAATCAGACAAGGTCAGAAGTTCTAGAGCAGACATTCACAAACAGCGGACAGAGGACATCTATATAGATAGGGAACAAGTGGATATACTAACTACAACATTCGACTACCTAAATTCACTAGTAACATAAAGACTCTCCAGCTGATGGTTAGTTCTTATACTTATAAAAACAATTATTTGTAGAACTCGCGCAGCCCGTATTCATACCACTAAATAGGGTCATTACACTCCTGTCTATTCTATGACAGAGTAGTCAGGATGTTAGATCGTTATTCCTTTAAAATCAGTAGATCAAATTGTTAATATCTGTTAATAACATACAAAAGTTGGCTATCATATTTAAATCGTATTTTCGTCATAAAGATTATTCATCCCAAAATAACGGCTTCAAATAAACGAAATGTAACGAACTAGTTGAACGCGCATCCTGAGCTCTTCACGCTCACCTCGTCCTTTCTATCAGTTCTCCTCTCCGGCTACACGAGAAAAACAAGAAGCCAAAGAAAAAAGTCTGAGCTAAAGAAGAAGAGTCGCCAGGCTGCAAAAAGAAGAAGAAGAAGAAGACGACGAATATAAGAAGAAGAAGCCGCGGCAAGAAAAGAAAGGCGCCACAGACGATAAAGCCCAAAGGACCGTGTCTCCCCGGCAAATTAAAGCGAGCGCGCAGGAGAAAGTGAAAACGGTATATATACAGGAGCCAGCAGCCGCCCCTGCAGTCATTAAAATCGCGGGAGCAGCAGCCGCTTCTTTGCCCATTAGAATGACAAGTGGCATCGCTGACAGTGCCAAATTAGCAGGAGCCGCGCGCTGCCGTGCCTTCTTTTCTCCACGAAACTTTTGCCCAGAGCTCGCGAGAGAAAGAGAGAGAGAGAGTAGACTGATGCCTGCCGCTGCCGTCTTGTTAGGAGATGGAAGACGGTTTTATGCTTCCGATGCTACTGTGCGCCTGATTACTCGCATTATGCTTTTAGGCCGGTCTCGCTTCTTCTTTTTTTTTCATGAGTTTTTACCCGAGCTTGTCATATCTCGCCCGGCGAGTCTCACTCTGTCGGGAGAGCCTTTTTGCTCTCCCGCGCGCGCGGTTATGCGGGGCTGAACTTAAATTAACTCGCTGGATTGGGGGTAATTCTGTTTTGAAGTGAATGAATTTTAAGAGGCTCCTGGCCGCTCGAATGATGTATCGCGCGGTATACATCACAACGACGCTCTTTATTGTTTTACTCGTTATTTTTGGATTTAATATTTTTTTAATAACCTCTGCACTACTCTTATCATTTTCTTCCTCGAGGTGTATCGTTTGTGATTTCCATTATAATACCATTATGGCAGCTACTTAAAAATCAGGAGAGATAAACAAAGCGATTCATCATACGACCGCCTTCGAAATAAGCTCAGCTATAACCAAATCCAGCCTCTCATCTCGCCGCATACGCGCAGGTGTAATCTCCGACCGCAAAAGAACGATCGGTCCGCAAAAAACGAGCTTTTCCAGCGCCACACACCTGGCCAATATTACACCGCAAAAGAGGCGTCGGTCCATTAACACAATCCTCCTCTCAGCTCTATATACAACTATTTCTCATCCATCATCCAGATGCTCGGCAGCAACATTATGCGCGAAATTCAAGCTGGTTCTCCGTGTAATATCGCGTCTGCATCGCCGGTGAAAGATAAGTCGACAATGCGCGGCATTGTCGTGAGAGCTGAACTCGATAAGGTGGAGTATAGACGCTGGTGCAGGTGACGATTACGAGCCTGAGGCGCTGTTGAGGCTAAGTGGCGCTAATTCGCTGAACACGCTGAACTTTTGGGTGATGGGCTTGTAAGCCTGGATTGTCTTGCGATGTGGAATGGATTATTCGATTGTGCGTTGGATATATACTGATTAGTAATAGGAAAAACAGTATATTATAAGTCAACTTCTCTCAGTAAAGTAAGTTTAGTATTGCAGTTAAGCAATATCAGCGTTGTCATTGCGAAGCCGAAAATTCAAAATTGATGAGTCGGAATAATATGTAGATCAGCGAAGTGGATGAGTATACTCTGTATACTCCGCGCATTCAGTTGTAATTATACACTCGATCTGGACTCTTGGACGACGCTCCTATCCGTCGCTACCAAAGAGCTACCAGGCTTAAGCCGCGATTTCGGGTTGAAGAAATAGCAAAAATTTATAAATTACGAGTGTTCATTCTTGGTTCCGGTTCTTACACGGACGTTTTCGGGATGATACAATACACGGTTTGCAATCGTTACATAATATTTATTGTTTATAATCGTGACGGTTGGGAATTCCTCCTTATATTAAGAGCCATCGTCTGCAGTGTCCATCATTCATTTATTGGTCTTGCATCAGTATGCATGTCACATATTTATATTTTGTTCTTACTTGTATTATGGCCAGCACCGCTATGCCAATACGGCCAGAATTTATGTCGTCATATTTTGCGGTAAGCATATAACTATAACTTCAATTTTCTGATTATATTTCTAGAATTAGATTCCCATTTGGTCGACGTATCGATCTACCTGCTGTCGTATGCGATTTTGAAACTGTATATTGCTAAATAATGCTGTGCGTACAATAAATGAAGTAGTCCAGTAGAGTCAACGAATATACGTTGAATCCAGTGAGCTTAAGTCCGATTTTTAACTGCACTCTGCTACGACGCTCCGGGCTGTCGACAGAGCTAGCAGCAAATTAAGTCTTCGGTAGGTCTTGTAAAGTTCGATAAGCTAAATAAATATCACTTACATATAAATTCTTAAGTGAGTGAATCATTCAAAACTACCCTTACCCAGACTGGCCGATCTATAGTAGACACCAGCAGCAGAGCAGTAAGAGCAGATAGCAGTGAGACAACTCGTCACTACTGATGAATCTACTGTTGATTTGTTCAAGAATATCTAGTGTTTAAAAGTTATTTATTATAAACCCATTCCAAGCGAGCCTTTTCTACAATATTATATCCAAAGACAACAAACACCGTTCTCAACAACAAGTTAAGGTTTTACATTTGTTTACTAATACAGTGAGAGTATTAGGCGTGAACTAACACGTTTTAAATTTAGAGCCTATATAGCCACTATATCAATTATTACGTTTTGACTATTTAACCGATAGTCAGGACGTAACACTTGAATATAGCATCGTAGAACGTAAAATTCAATGCAATTATATTTTTATGATTTTCGGAATTATTAGAATATCTGCCTTCAAAACTACGAGCAAACAATTGAGAAATATCATCAAAGTTTTCCCCGCAATGAAGAAGTAAGTGGTAACAGGCAGGTACCGTCAGACGCGGATAGTTTGCTCCACTAAAACTGCACTTTGAAAAGTTTATCTGATTAAAAGATCTACCAGTTTCCCTCAAAGTGAAAGGAAGTTTTAAATTAAAAGAATTCGCTCACGCACAGAGTATATCCAGCAATTATATAAGAAAAAGTGCGTGAAAAAGTCTTTTCGTCGCTACAGCCTCAAAGTTGAAAAAATTCGCATAAGAACCGCGCAAAAATTCAGCAGAACGTCGAAAAACTCGTTAACACTCTCTGGTGCAACTGCGCGCGTTATATATCTCGCGACTGCGTTTTCCCGCGTAAAAAAGCTCGCGCGACGCAGCGCTGCGTGATGGAGAGCTTGCACAGCACCGACGAAGCGTCGCTGCTGCAACGGAGCCGTAAATAGAAAAGTGGCACACGCGGCAGCTCAACTTTGAACTCGCGCAGCGGCGAAAATATTTCTACCGACGACGATGACGACAATAAAAAATTATATAAACGTTAGCAGGTAAAACGAAAACGGGGATCTAAAGCGCGCATGAAAATTAATTAGAGCCGGTGCAGCGGGTAAGCGAGCGATAAATGAAGAGGCACACGCGTTCGCCTGAGTTTAAAAGGAGGCGAACTAGAGGAGAGGTTCGTAATTAAAATAATAATTCTTTTAAACAGAGGCCGGATCTTTGAGTGAAATGGGTGAAAGTATGTCAGGTCGAGCATTGAAGGATTAAAAAAAATTTAGGAATGATATACTTTTTTGGAAGCTTTTTTATATAGATGAAATGCTGAGTATAATAATTGAGTAGTCCAGTGGAGTCAACGAGTATACGTTGAATTTACTGAGCTTCAGTCAGATTTATAGACACTGGACTCTGCTACGACGTCGACAGAGCTACCAGCATTAAGTTGCGACGTGGTCTTACTGTATCAACTTAATAAATACCTATTTAACGAAATTAACTTAGTGAGTAATTTATTTGACTCTACCCTGAATACGACTGGTTCATCCTGATCTGACACCAGCAGCAGTAGCAGTTTATCCAGACTCACCAAAAGTAAGTCTATAATTACATATTAATCTTACTATATCGTAATAAAACAAGAGCCCATCGTTGAGACAGTAAACATATCATGAAGAACACAGATGACAATTGTGTCTTACGTAATTTACGATATACATCACTTGAGTTCTAAGGCGCGCGGCAGATGCGTATTTTTAATAGGTACGACGAGACGAGCGCGCGACACGTGTTTTCTATAGTCTTGAAACAAAAAATGGAGCTTCAAGGGGACGATAGACTTAAGCGCGAGAAATAAACGTTTCTCTGGGAACATAAAATACGAGTAAACTGAAAAATAAAGCAATATTTTTGTCAAGAACGTAATTACGCGCGACCTCGTTAAAATCGCGTATAGAAATAAAAATGAAAGGTTTCCTCCACACGTGCAGAGTCACGTGTCGACTATTTAAAGGCTAAAAAAACGTATTTTTCATTACTTTGCAGAACTATCAATTTTTTTATACTAATTAAAAAATGACTAAAGTGGGTATAAAATAAAATTAACGTTACCCTCCAATATATAAGTAAATTCTTCTAAAATTTTAACAAATACAGCTTCTTACATATCAAAAAGTCTACCGTTACCAAAAGCTCCATTTAGTCTGCTAAAAAATATGATATCCACAGCAACTTTCCGTCTTTCCATATAAAAATAAAAAAAAAGAGATGAGCTACTATTTCAGATTTCTTTTCAAAACATCGCAAAACCCAGCCAAGAAGATAACAATATCTCCGACCGACATCATTATATCCCCAGCGAGATAAAAATTTCTATAACCTGCCTCGCGAGTTGCTCGCATATGCACCATAATACGCCCAACTCGACAAAAAGAGCCTTTTTCTCTCTCTCTCTCTTTCCCAGTAGAGCTGCTGCTGCTGCACCGGCGCCGCCATCAGTGTCAGAGCGCATCGGGTGTCAAATGGAGGAACCCCGGGGAAGACAAATTCCCCGCAGGGCCTCGCCGGATCGTTAGAGCTTCCCCCCGGTTTCGCGCTTTATTTTTATACTCAGCATAGCAGCAGCAGCTCTTGTATAATTGCCGCGCAGGAAGTCGCGCGTCGCGCTTTCGTATATATATACTTTCCGCGCGATGCATGAATCAAAACGCGGAGATTAATGTCACACGGCGCGAGCGTGTGAAGTCCCCGTCAATCCGGCAATTAACTACTTTTTTTGCGACCTAATTTTTTTTTTTTCAAGATAGATAGCGACCGGATTCGCGGATGAAAAAAATTTATACGTTAATTTTACCTCGAAAAAAGAAGATTATATCGCTGCGAATGATTGATTCAGCCCGAATATAATATAAGACTTTGCATCTAGCCTCGATCGGGAGAATGCGTTGTGGAGAGTCGGTGAAGCGCGTTTTCGAACGGCCAGAAGTTATTTGCGAATGCCGCGAGATTTTTATGAGTGGACTGGGGAAAGAGAGAGAGAGGACATCCATCAGACCGAGAGAGATTCGGAGATAGATCTCCGGACGGGAGGTATTTGAAGGTTTTTTGTCGGGCTCTGAGGATTCTGGAGATTTTTCTGCGGCATATGCGGGAATTTCAATGGAATTCTTTTTCAGAGATGCTATATAGTGATTGCGCGCGGCGCAGTTGAAAAATAATAATGCTACTATACTCTGAATTGCTTGGATTTAACTGTCGGTGTATGTTATTAACTTTACGGTCGCGTACTTTACAACAGATTTTAATCCATTTATATTGCGAGTTGTTGTAATAAATTGGGAATTTCGAAATTGAATGGGTCTCTCTCTCTCTCTGGAATATTATCTTAAAAATAACGTGTTTTGCATTTCGTTTGATACTCGTCGATATATAAACGCGAATCATTAAAATTATTACTGGATTTTACGTCAATAAAGCCTGATGCAGAGTATTATAATTATTAGCTTCCATATAATGTTATACGTACTAATGGCCTTTCAGCCGGACTCGATAATATTGACGACCGACAGTCAAATTTCCGCATTTTACATCATCGGCCGTAAATATCTTCATCCGCGTGCGGATAGCTAATAACCAATTTTCATGTGCGACATCCACATAATCATACGCAGATCCAGATTTAATAAAAGCCGAATGAAAAATGTTATCCGGAGCCCGAGTGTCGCTTCCATAATTCCGAACCTCGTCCAAACGAATATCAGTGTTGTGACAAGCTCAACAGCTTGTCTCGCCGCACGAAAAATCCATAACAATCAAGCTGCGTGTCTCGCTTGTATTTATATATTTTGACTCTCTCCCGTCTTCTTTGAACTCCGTCTGGTATATACAATAACTATATAGACTCCCTCATCCGTCTCCTCTTATTCTCCGGCCGAAAAAGCCGAGGAAGTACTCGACGCCGTCCGCAATATACATTAATTGAAAAACGCGCGATTCAAAGACGCACAATGGGGGCAGCGAAGGAGCAACGTCCGTCAGTCGCAGAGCTCTCTCTCTCTCGTTAGCCGAGCAATTTGCAATTTCGATATATACAGCGCGTGCACGCACGAATTAAGCGACGTCGCCCTTTTCAGCGGCAAATTGTATAAAGGGTATAAAGGGCGTCTTTTAATCTCTACGCACTCGTCGTCCATCAGAAGAAACGTTCAGAGAGAGAGAGAGAGAGAGAGACGAAAGGTGAATATAGAGGACCGGATGGGGGTCTCGAGTACCTTCTCCGCGAGAAAAGGGGAGAAGAGACCAACCGCTGGGTTTCATCCGATTTCTGCAGAGACACACTGAATCGAGTGTCTCTTCCCAGCCAGTCTGTGACTCACCTATATATGATGATGCAGTCGTCGTGTGGCATATGGCAGGACACGACGATCCCCGGGATTGTCGTTTGATTGGCTCTCGCTGCGAGTAGAGATTGCCGAGAGATCGTAGCTGCGCTGACGCTGCAGATATTTTAATCGGACCTTTTTGAATGGCAGTCTGCGGTTTTTTCGTCATTGGATTAGCTGCTTTGTGCGACTGTCATTGACGGCCCGATGTATGGCTTTTCATTTCGGTGATGCGTTGTATATAGCTGCGGGGGCTGAGTGAAATTGTTTGGTTGGTTGGAGTTTTATATCGTGATACGGGGGGCTTTAAACTTTCGGAAATTGGATTTTGGTGACTAAGTGCTGATGTGTCAATTAGAAAGTCATGGGGCGCGGACTTTATCGCTGTGACGAAGGTCATATTTGAAACATAATCTTCTTCTGTGGGTTCTTAATAGTCGGAAGAAGATTCTGTCAAGTAGCGATTTTCAATATTTAAATTCAGTTTGAAATACACCGTTAGGACCAAGTTGCAACATAAGGTAAAATTACCATGCGTTCATCTAGTTTGATTGAATTTTGATTTCAACTTTTGAAATTAACTCCACCTTGGTACGAGAGTTTGGCAATATTATTATTATTTCCTGTATAGACATTACATCTGTTGAGAGGTTGGCAATATTAACATCTTGTTTTTTTCCTGTATATTTGCATCTTTTAAAAAGTTTGATGGATGGATTTAAATGCTCACAAACTTAATTATAAATTTTGAAACATTTTGTTTTGCTTGTAACAACTTAAACTATTAAAAAAAAATAATAATTGTTATAGAAAGAGAGGGTGCTCCCAGAGAGCACGAGGTAGGCAGGAGAAAGGAAGAAGACAGTGGCTGCAGCTGTGTCC